>MU700985.1:34612-90914 GCA_026770625.1 Nicotiana glauca | reverse complement strand
TTTCTCACTAGATCGTTTTTGATGAACCTACCAAGTTTCAGGTCAATTGGAGTCTGTCAAATTCATGACCAACAACCTGTAACTAAACTCGAAGAATAACCGTTTTAAGCTGTTTCATGAATTAAAATAAATACGACATTGATTTCCATTCTCCTTATAATTATACTATAAGCTCAAGGCATATATTCTATTCTTCCTATTTATATGATACATAATATCTTCTTTTGCAATAAATTATCCTTTTATTAAATACACAAGAACATAAGATATTTTATTTTCTCCCGTTCGGCGAAAACCCCATTATCATATCAAGTTAAAAAATTATTTCATGGCAGATTATGGACCACAGCTTAAAAACTGTGGCAATAATATAAATCTCATACAAAATACCGTCATATTTCACTTAATTACAACCTCCAACAAGAGAACAAAAACTTTTATCGAAAATCCAAGACTAGTAATCATGTAGGGCATGAAAACATAAACTAAAATTTGAGAAATATTTTGTGCACAAATATGTCAAACACTCCAATCATTAGTCATCCAGGATATCAAACAGAGGATTTCACTTTCTTACAAAATAATTATATCATCACATAATATCAATTATACATTTTAAGGTCTAGTCAATAAAATCCTCTACTTCTATTATTGAATTTAATACAACAACACATCTATTTACTAATAACCAATGTGTAAACACATTCTATGACCGGTATTTAATCATGGAGACCATGGGGAGTCACCCTATCACTATTGAATTAAAAACGGATTAAAATTAATAAGAAATAATTTTCAGAAAATAGAAAAACGTCCAAAACACAGTCCAAACGACCTCAAAACGTCGTGATCTACTGCAATAGCACTGAGTTTTTCTTACCACAGTGTTTCCTACGGACACCCTAAATTTCAGCTCAATAGGAGTCTGTCATGTTTACTGACCTCCAAATATTTCGGCAATTCGATCAAAATCGGATTTTGCGTTTTTCTAGTGTTTACCCAAAAACCCAGATCATCTCAATTAAATATCAATAAGAAAGAATATATCTCATGATTATTAGAATAATCCAAAAGTTTTACACAGTTAATTCACAAAACAACAGTGCAGTTTTTTAGAAAACAACATATACATGTTATTAAAAAAAAACTAGTTATCTAATTAGATGTGAGTGGGCTCTGATACCAATTGATGGATTATTATATGCAGCGGAAGCAATCCTATGTCACGACCCCAACCTCAGTCGTGATGGCACCCAACACACTGCTCGGCAAGCCTGACCAGTTAACAACCTCAACCTATTTCTTATACAGCTCATTATTAGCTGACACAGTTAAATTACCAAATCACCATATTAAAATTTTGAAACAAAAGTTAAATATGTAGAATTTTAAATGGTAATACTACTACATAGCCCATATAGATCCGGTGTCACAAGTCTGAGCCTCTAATACAAGTTTAATACCCTAATACATATCAATCTAGGGAATGCGGATAAAATAAGAGGATAGAAAGGAGAGATCAGGGTTGCGGACGCTATGCAGCTACCTCGATGCTCCCGAATATGCGCTGCTCAACTGAAAATCCTCACTCAGCCTCACATGCACATGGATCTGCACGCAAGGTGCAAGGAGTAATGTGAGTACTCCGAACCAGTGAGTAATAAACATAAATAATAACTGAGAATAATAAATCATGGAGAAACAAAGTGTCATGACCCAAAATCCACTAAAGTCGTGATGGCACTAGACACTGCTGTCAGGTAAGGCAACCAAATTACTTAATCCAAATCTCGTTTTAATACTTTTTAAAATCCAAGAATTTCCTTCAAATTTAGCAATTTTAAAAGATAATAGTCTCAAATCGAATTTAAATGATAAGCAGTTAACATAAAATACTTCAAACCATCCTAGAACACGGTGTCACATGTGCATGAGCATCTATTGGCAAGGAAATAAAATACAACATCTATCCGAAATACAGTGGACATAAAGTAAATACAGTATGCTAGAAGGGACTGCTATAGCTGTGCCCGTCTCGAATAATACAGCTCACCCAGTCCCAGAAATATTCGTGCTGCTACGCCTAGTAGACCGCTAGAGTTACATATACTTGTGCAACAAAAATGCACAGAAGTGTAGTATGAGTACGTAAACAACGTGTAGTCAATGAGTATCCCGCCTAATCTCGAAGAGTAGAGACGAGATGGTCAACTTCGACACTTACTAGTGGTCTAATAATGATGTCAATATTATATTAAATTGTGAATTTCTACCAACATGATTTTTATCAACTAGACGGTAACAAGTAAACTATTATTTCTTTTTATGGGAAATTTCCCGAATTCCTTTTCCATTATTTTCCAAAAGTCATGAAGAGGAAATAACAACTTTAATAAGTTCAAGCAGCAGTACAAACATGCAAATCATGCCGCGGTCGACGGCCTGCTTCTACAGAAATGTAAACTGTGCACCTGTCGAGGGTCGACGGCTCGCCTATAGATGCATCTATTTAATCTACTGAGGCGTTCGCCCCGTTCCAAAATATAACACACAGACAGTAAATCAAGAACTCCACGCGGAGTAATTATCCAATGAAAACAAATACTCTTTAAACATTTAAGAAAAAGTAGATTTTATCTATTTAGAAATTCGTTTGCTAATTCCATATGATTTAAGCAATTCAAATGTTGGTAAGTTTAAAATTAAATCCAAGTATGGCATGCTTTTGTGTCCTAACTACCCGGACAATAGCATAATAGTAGCTACGCACGGACTCTCGTCACCTCATGCATACGTGGCCCCCACAAATAGGAGCACATAATCAATTATTTCGCCTATGGGGACAATTCCCTCTTACAAGGTTAGAAAGGAGACTCACCTCGCTCCGAAGATCCATAACCGGCATTCCACGCCTTTCCAAAGACCCTAATTGATGCACCACGCTCTAAAACTAGCCAAGGATTTTACAAATCCATTAATATATGCTCAATTACTCATTACAATCCAATTTATAGCAATTCCTAACCCCGATCGAATAGTTGACCAAAACGCCCTCGGGCCCATGTGCCCGAAATCCTAAATTTTTCAAAGATAAAGTTTTACCCATGGCCTCACGGACTCAAATATATAGTTTTCACTAAATTCCATACTAAAAATCGTAGTTAAATTCCAAGAATACAAATTCTAGGTCCTTCTACCAAACCCCCAAATTTCTACTAATTTACATGCTAAAATCCTTATATAATTGATGTATCTAACTAAAAATAGGTGGGGATATCTTACCTTGACGTTGATGACGAAATTCCTCTTTTGAAGCTCCCCAAAATCGCCCATGCCAAGTGAAAAATGGTAGAAGAATGGCCAATCCCCCAGTTTTAAAACCCTTCTGCCTCCAGCTATTTCCGCACATGCGGCCTCCAGACCGCTTCTGCGGTTCTGCAGGTGCGGTTCCACTACCGTATCTGCGATCCTCAACATGATGCCCCTCTTCCACTTCTGTGACTACACCACCACAGGTGCGATCCCACATCTGAAAAAATATGACCGCATCTACGGTCCCTGCCTGGTCGCTCCCTTCCGCTTCTGCGATCGCTCTACCATAGGTGCGGTCCTGCATCTGCGGAAATATGACTACATCTGCGGTCCCTTCTTTTCTAGCCCAAAACCTCTCTTGCGGTTCAAGTGCCGCATTTGCGGTCCAAAAACTGCAGATGCGATTATGACAGCAACCAGCAAACCTCAGCCTTCCAAAATTTCCATTTTCGATCCGTTAACCACCCGGAATCCACCCAAGGCCCCCGAGACCTCAACCAAACCTACCAACCAATCCCAAAACATTCTATGGACTTGTTCGAGGCCTCAAATCATATCGAATAATGTAAAATCATGAATCAACCTCCAATCCAAGCTTTATGAACTTTAAAATTTCCAACTTTTACTTTCGCTGCTTAAACATATCAAATCACGTCCAATTGACCACAAATTTTGCGCACAAGTCGTATTCGACATTACAGATCTACTCCAACTTTTGGAATTGGATTCCGACCTCGATATCAAAAAGTCCACTTCCGGTCAAACTTCTCAAAAACCTTCAAATTTCTATCTTTAGCCAAATGGCTCCAAAATGACCTACGGACCTCCGATTTCGGTTCTGATCGCACTTCCAACTTCAAAATCACCATGCGGAGCTATTCATAGACTCGGAATCTCAAACGGACATCGACAACACATAAATGCACTTCAATCCAAACTTATGAAATTTCTGCTAAAATGCTAACTGTCGACGCCCCCTTTTTTTTCCTAAAGCGGAATCGGGTTCACAACATTCGGGAAGACAACTCTTTCCCCACTTTGGGAATTGGTTTTTTTTAGAGTTTGGAGAGTCGCCACCTAATGATTATAGTGCATTAGGACATTTTAGAAGAATTAAAGATGTAGACCGGTGCTTTGGGTAAGGACTTGAAATTATCTCGAGGGGAAGGTGTTAGGCACCCCTCAAGATCCACTAGTGTGGTTCCCGGCCATGCTACAATTGTGACTTTAGATGTAAATGTAAATAAACAAGCACAAGAAGCACAAAAGGTTAAAAGAAGTGCTGAATTTTAAAGGAGCAATTTTTGTAAAAAAAAAAAAGGTGCAAGCAGAGGAAAAGGTCAAGTACTTAGTGTAAATAATCCGAAAGATCATGCGAGAAGCAGAAATTGAAAATGCAATAGCTTTAAAGATTCAGAAACTTTTTTTGTTAAACTAATAAAGAAGAAGAAAGGGGTCTTAGGTTTATACATTACATGGATCATTCGCACAACACTGGTACTCAGTTGTAAGCGGAGTTTTATCGTGTAATCATCATCTCGATGTCTACCCTTCCCACCCCGTTCAGGTATTAAAGCGCGGATCAGTATCGTTTACTTATCGCATGCTACTACCCATCCCAATCCTATTAGTCCCGGGGTATTAGGACTTTTAATCCTAAAGGGGAAGAAAGGGATGGGGGACTTTGTGGAGTTTAAAGGATAAAAGTCTAGCTCGACATTCAAAACAAGTATCAAGTAAAAGGGGAGAACAAACAAGCATACAAGGCTCAAATTAACCTCAGAAGTCAAACAACCATTTAGTTTAGCATGCCTTGACAAATACTGATTTGGTCTTAGATTTAAATTAAGCAGCGAGCGAATTGGTTCAACACATGTATTTAAACAAAAAGTCTGCATTAGGCAACTCGTATACAGTTGTCACGGACTGCCCTAATTCATTAATTAGCCAACCTTTTGTTTATGAGTTGAAATAAAAAAAACCTAGGCATAGGATCTATTAATTTCAGGATAAAGATGCAAAGAGTTACCAGTAGTTTCAGAAATATGCAAGTTGATTTTAGAAAAAATAGTTATTAGTTTAAATAAAGAGAAAAGATGCAAACCGATTTTAGAAAAGAGTTACTAGTTGTTTAAGAAATGATGTGGACTGATTAAAAGGTTTACGAGTTTAGAGGAAGTTCAGATTGGTTATAGGAAAAGGTTTACCAATTTTAGCGGGGTTTCAGAAGTAGAAAATTACCAGTTTTAGTAAAGACACGGGTTCCAACAATCGATATTGCTTAAGAACGAATGATGCTATTAAAGACGAGGTTTCCTATAGGCATGCTTTCTATACGTTTACTGATTTTAACACCCTTTCATAACCTTAATATGAGTCTTATACACATGATGTCTATATGCAACTTTGTTATTAAGCCTATAAACGTTTTGCCTAATGACATTCGTATATGCAGAAATGCAAGAGCCTATAGACATGATCTCTGTATGTGTCATTATAGAACATGAATGTTAAATCCTTTAGACATGCTTTCTAGGTGATTTTGCGGTAAAGTTAAGCATTAAATCCTATAGGCATGGTCTCTATGTGATTGAATAAGTATTAAAGACCCTATAGGCAGGATTTCTAATTTGATTAAAAAAATATGAATCCTAACTCATGATTTCTACCCCTTGGATGTAAGAAAAGTAAAAACCCATCCCATAACCTTTTACTATACTCCCCGAGTTTCATAAAAAATTATTACAACCCAATGAATCAAACTGGAAATTAAAAGATACACCAAAAGCTAACAGCTAGATCCGAGCAGCCTAATTCAAACTTAATGTCTAATAACATGCGATTTAGCCACTTCCGGGATCCAGATTTCCGAAGCCTTCTCTTTATCCTAGGTGTTTCAAAGTTCCAAGGAATCTCAGGGATTCCAGGCATTGCTTACACCCAAGATACTATCAGAATTAGAATAGTGCAGTGCGGAAGAGCCAGCTCTTACGCATCGAAGTTCAGAGGGAGCTCCGGGGTCCTAAAGCATGGCTTGCAAGAGAGGGGCATAACTTATAGCTAAGAGTAAGTGCAAAGTGAAAGGGGAATTGGGGAGCCATGGCAGGTGGTGATCATACCTAGCCACAAAGTAGGATGGCACACCCCTGACCACTTGTTTGTTTGAACAAGTTAGGAGCAGACCTTTTGAAGGTCAGACCAAAGTCTAGATAGTGATTAGGACACTATCAGACCCCAGTCCAGAGCTTAGACACATAAAAAGGGGAAAAGGGAATGGGCATTGATTGAGTTTGGGATTCAAAGAATCCAGTTCAGGATCATAGACAACAAATTGGAGTGTTGTTATGTACTGAACCATAACTCACATACAAAGGGTAAAGGGTAACGGCATTCATAAAGTATCAAATTCATGACAAACAACTGATTGCATACATAATTTAAATACTTAACTATAAAGGAAAAGGGAAGCATGCAACAATATGCTTGAAACAAATGGGCAGAATTAAACACATTGTTGTTGAGGCATGTAAACTATTGAGACATACCAGTAGAGAAGCAAAAGAGTGCAGAAGAAAGTAAACAAAGTCCACATCAGTGCAAGTATCAGAAAGAGAGAGTTTAAGTGAGAGTGAATTGTGAACTCGGATTGCGTTCTGTGTTCTTGTGTGTTCAAAGACAAGGGAGGAGAGTATTTATAGTTTTGAAAACATGTAGAAAAATGAGGTAACAAGTATAAGTCTAACACAAATATGGCATGGACACAAATCAGAATCAAATTAGTATAAGATTCCCCTTCAATCAGAGGATTTTTATTCAAACGGATGCTAACAGGTTTTAAATAAGGAATGGGAGAATGAACCTTGTAAATATAATGGCTGTTGCCATAAAAGAAGCAGTAAGGTAATATAATGGGCAATTAAGTCTAAGTACAGGGTGTAAAATTATTTTTGGAAAGATTCAGGGAGGCCAATCAAAGGAAAAGAATCAATTACCCCTGAACGGGCGAGTAAAATCAGAATTTTACTAAGGAAAAGTTTTTGAAAATTACTCACAAGTTACAGAAAGAACTCAATATATATATACATGAATGCAGAAGCAATTGGCATGTGAAGCAAAGTTGTGGCAAAATAATAGCATGTAGCAGTAACTAAAAGGCATGATAGTCAAGTTTTAGTGCTTAATAATAGAGAAAAGATTCAGAAGAATGCAAAGAACTCAGAACCAAAAAAAATAGCCAAGAGAATGGAAGCACACTGCAATTTCAACAAATTAGTTGCACAAACAAAAAAAGATTGAATTGTCCCCAAAGAAAGTAGGGTTTTCGAAAATCAAACAAGTTCAGAGGAGATGAGCAGTCAAACAAACAAAATAGGTTTAGAATCCCGGATAAGCCCCAAAATTAGGGGTTTTACTCATGCTAAATCTGATATAGGAGAGGGTAAATCAAGTGAATAATAAACAGAAACTCAAACAATATCCCAAAATTTCGGCTTTTAACATGCTAATTTAGAAAAAAATAAGGTGAATGAAACAACCACTAACAAACAGACGAAGAAACTCAAACAAACTCCCCAAGAAAATTAGGGTTTTCAACATGCGAGTTCAAATATAATATAATAAAAACAAACATAGTAAAAACATGTCGAGATTCAGAGAAGAGATGGTCGAGATAAAATTATATGAAACCCCAGTTGAGGAAAATAGAGTTTCTGAAAACAAACATTAAAGAATCTTTGAGAAAAACGCATAGAAGGTTCACACACACATAAATCCAGAATAGATCTAAAATAAATCGAAGGAACCTCATAGATTAGGGTTTCGTAAGAAACCCAAGAGACGAGATAGGCTTTGGAAACCATTGATCTGAGCAGAAAAGTCAAAGATCAAGCTCGAATAGCCATGGCTGGCCAGAAAAGGGTTGAAGACAACCAAAGAACAGTCATCGCACAAAATCTTGGTCGGAACCCTTCAAGATCTGGTCGTTGGACCTTTAGAAGTGAGAACACAGAAGCCATGGGAGGCTAGGATAGGCCTCCGATGAGCCTAAGAAGCCATAGATTAGGGCTTAGATGAGAGGCAGCATCTAGGGTTTGAGGTGGTGTGGAGAGCGTTAGAGAGAGATGAGGGATAAGAGGCGGCGGTCTTTGAGAGAATGGGGAGGGTTTGGGGGGGTCATTGGAAATTAATTAAGGTAAGGGTGTCACGACCCAAACTGGAGGGCCATGACTAGCACCCGACCATACTTGCCGAGCACCAACGTACATTTTATCTAACCTTCTTTATTATCTTTTAGAGCTGAGGAGGTCAATAAAAATGGTAGACATGGATCATGGACAACCAACAATAAAATATGATGGCATGAACCTACATAACATGGGATGACCAGACAATCAAGAAACTATATATATATGGTACGACCTACCACGCTATCATGAAAGGCTATACAACAAAAACCAGCCGACAAGGCATACCAAACTATACATGAGTCGACACATGTCTATGAGCCTCTATAGGAACATAAGTACTGCAACATAGCCGGAACAGGGCCCCGACATACCCATAATGTCTATAACAAAAATGCATACCAAGACCAAGGCAAGTCCGGAGAAGGGATCTCGCCAATCACTGCTGAACTGGACAGCCTACTGTGGTGGGGGAGCTACACCTGCCTGTCTATCAGGACCTGCAGCACGACATGCAGCGTCCACAAATAAAAGGACGTCAGTACGAATAAAGTACTGAGTATGTAAGGCAGGGAAGCATAAACACGAACAGTAATATAAACATGGATAGAGAATATACAACCTGTAACATCTGAGTACCTCTGAGGGCTACTGACATGAAATGCATGATACATATGTATAAATATATAAGCTTTTTAAAACATACGCCTCTGTGGGCATCATCATCATCATATCGTACCCGGCCGTAGTAGGCTCGGTAAAAACGTACCCGGCCATCATAAGGCTCGGTAGATCGTACCCGGCCACGTGGAGCTCGGTAAAACCCAACTGATCAGTGGTTGCACAGTAGGTGCCATACCCGGCCGTCTATAGCGCGGCTCGGTAGAGTAAAATAGATACATATATATATAGTGCATGCTTGACTCATGGAATTATGTTATAAACCTTTAGGAGTGACGTAACGTATCCTTTGTACGCGTTATTAGGAGTAACTCTTCACTATGAACCTTATAAGAATTAGGAAATACCAACAACATTGATAACATAAGAATAAGAGAAGCAACATTAACATCAATCGTCCCATAAGAGGGGAAACAATGTAAGTACTGCTAGCTTCTAAGAGTAGAGTATCTTTGGAAGCTCGTTCATCACATTATGTATAATCGGAGTCGTGCAAAAGAAGGAAAGGTATAGCCTCACATACCTTGTATATACTGCCCCAATCTCAAGCTATGCAATTTTCACGACTCCTTAGTCTACAACAAGAGAAACGATACTATAGTTATCATTCAAGCGTCATAACTATTATGTATCGACCACAACCTATTTTACGATGAAACGGACAGCACCTCCCCTATATATATGACTTCACACCATTCAAAACAATCACCAAACAGCCTAAACAACATCATTAATAAACATATTGAGCCTCCCAAAACAGTCCACACACAACCTAATCACTTCATACATACGACGGACACCATAGTCGTATCAAACGACCCAAAAATATTACGAAGAACTAACAGACCACAACCCAACATATATATGGTGTTTCTCCACACCCTGCCTCCTCCAAAACTCCACAAAACAATAATAAAAACGGAGCCCAACAGCAGCACAAAACAGTCCACAAAACAGTCCGCTACAAGTGAATAACTTGAACTCACGGCTTCCGATCACCGTCCCGTGAGTTCTTACATGTATAGAACGAGTTACCATGAATTAACAGAAGAATAAATGTATGAAATACAGCAGTAAACTCACCTTACTTGTTGGATAACTCAGCCTTTATCTTGGTTCTTCAAACTCTAGGGTTTACCCCTAATTTGAACTTGAAAGAGAGGGAAAATCAATTAGGGTTTGTGGAGAATTTTTGGGAGGAAGTTTGCAGGGGTTTAGGTCTGATTATTTGTGATATATAATGAGGTTTATATTGAAGGAGATAACACTTTAAATGGGCTCAATAGCTGCCCCGAAATTCCCTCTTATTGGGCCATCATTTAAACAAGTAGGTGACACACCTACTTGTCACATAGCAGCTTGTGCAGTCTCACAAAAATGCCTATATCTCTCTACTCCAATGTCGTATTGATAAACGGTTTAATGCGTTGGAAACTAGACTCATAGATCTTCAATTTGGTGGGTAGATCACCCCTTAATTCCAAGTATATTGGGAGAAAAGCTTAATAACATTTGACCTAAAGTTTAAGTAAAACTATGAACCTAAGTTGTGACAACTTTTGTCGACTTTTGTTTCATAACTCGTTTGACTTCAAGACTTATGATACGGATATTATATGATTCAAATACCTTAAACCATGACCTCCTTAGTATATTAAGCACCTATAGATTTACCCAAAAATACGAGTTACAACATCTTTGATTCGTTTAACTTCTAATACTTGTTAATCACCCTTATGCACCCTTGTATCACTTCAGATCAATATGATTAACTTCTTATCATCTCAAGGATAATTACTTATTGGATTTGTGTTAACTAACATATGGCATGAACTAACGCGTGTGGATATGGGTTATAACAAAGGGGGAGCCTGGGCCGTTGATCAAATTGATCAACAACTCAGATTAAAAGGGATAAAGGCCGGTTCGGGTGATTGGGTCAGGGGTTGGGTTGGCATGGTAGTTGGGCTGGGCAATTTTGGGCCTGAATTTGGTTTAATTAAGGTTGCCAAATTGGCTATAATTGAAATGCAATTGAGGCCGAATCGTAAAGAGCCAATTTTCCATTTTATATTTTATAGAATAGTAATACAGATTTTAAAAACAAATTAAGAGTACTGGGTAAATGAATATTATATAAATATTAATTTGAAAATGCTGGGACTAATTTTATAAACATAAAATATCATAAATTACAAGATAGGCTATATGTAGTTTAGTTTTAAAAATAGCAAATGAACTTGTAAAATTATGCGAAAATTACCTGAATTATATTTTGGTGTAAATGTGAAAATAAAAATGAATTATTCACCAAATTGATAATTTTGAGAATAATTATTGGATTTTGTTGTATAAAAATAGGTAATAAGTTGGTTTTAAAAATCATTAAAAATGCCAAAACTCTTAGGTGTGCTTATATATGCACCAATATGCTATTTTGAAAATATTTGGGTATAAAAATACTTAGGAAAAAATTGGGTATCAACAGCTGCCCC
The DNA here is from genome assembly GCA_026770625.1 of Nicotiana glauca. Lineage (NCBI taxonomy): Eukaryota > Viridiplantae > Streptophyta > Magnoliopsida > Solanales > Solanaceae > Nicotiana > Nicotiana glauca. The sequence goes on along the minus strand of MU700985.1, from coordinate 79,243 downwards.
TCTTTACCCGGGAAGGATGAAAGAGTTGTCGGGTAAAGATATGACGGCCAATTTTGACCGGAAGCGACGGTTTGAAAAGAGTTTGACCGAGCTCCGGTTTATGAGCTACCTACATATCCCTGGTTTTATAGGAATCAAGCTGTATGTAGTTCAGGAACCATTGACAGAACATGCCGATGGCGATTTGAAAGAGATGGGCACGATGTTTGGGGAAAGCAAGAGGTATCTTGAAGTTGATCGGCTGCGAGAACCGGAACGGGGTCGCTTCTGCTGAGACGGCTGTTGCTAGCCGATATACCTGCAAGTGAGCAATATAGACGTATAACGTGCACAAACTTAAACATGATGTAAGTTCCCGTTGGACCATGAATGCTTATCTCGGACGGTTAGGATGACGTCCTCAGACCATGATGTCCTGGGCCATAAAGCGCAAAATTAAAGGATTCGCAGGCTATGAAATGACGCTCTCGGGCCATAAAAATGGTGCCTCCGAACCATAATGCCTTTGAATAATGATGTGCAAGATATAAAGTTGGATCCTCAGGCCATGACATGGTGTTCTCAGGCTATGAAGATGATGCTTCCGAACGATGATGCCTTTGGACAGTTTGGCGATATTTCACCCTATGATATGCAAGATTTGGCGGTATTTCAGCCGATGCAAAAATGCAAATGGCGATATTTCAGCCGACAAGAATTTAAATACAGTTTGGCGATATTTCAGTCGGTGCAAAAAAAATGTAAATGGCGATATTTCAGCCGACAGAGAATTTAAATAGTAGTTTGGCGATATTTCAGCCGGTGCAAAAAATGTAAATGGCGATATTTCAGCCGACAGAACTTTAACTACGGTTTGGTGATATTTCAGCCGACAGAACTTTAAATAAAGCAAGCAATATTTTAGTCGATGTAAAAATTAAAATGGCAATATTTCAACTGATAGAGTATTTAAATAAATTTTGGCGATGTTTCAGCCGATGTAAAAAATGTAAATGGCGATGTTTCAGTCGATGTAAAAAGTAAAACGATGATATTTCAACTGATAGAGTATTTAAATAAAGTTTGGCGATGTTTCAGCCGATGCAAAAAATTTAAATGGTGATGTTTCAGTCGATGCGAAAAATGTAAATGGCGATGTTTTATCCGATGCGAAAAATGTAAATGGCAATGTTTCAGCCGATTAATTGGAGGTAGAGCTTAACCTCGGAAGGCAGAAAGGTAGCCTTATGCAATGCAAGAAATCCAGGTGGGGACAACACTTATTCTCGGAAGGCAGAAAGGTAGCCTCATACAATGTAAAAAATCCAGATTGAGACAACGCTTAGCCTCGGAAGGCAGAAAAGTAGCCTTATGCAATGTGGAAAATGCAGATGGAGACAACGCTGTCTCGTAAGGCAGAAAGGTAGCCTTATGCAATGCAGAAAATGCAGATGGAGACAACACTTAGCCTTGGAAGGCAGAAAGGTAGCCTTATGCAATGTAGACAATGCAGATGGAGACAATGCTTAGTCTTGGGAGGAAGAAAGGTAGCCTTATGCAATGCAGAAAATGCAGATGGAGACAACGCTTAGTATGAGAAGGCAGAAAGGTAGCCTTAACAACGCTTAGTCTCGGAAAGCAGAAAGGTAGCCTTATGCAATGCAGGAAATGCAGATGAGAATAAAAGATTCTTAGCTGATTGCTGGTAACTGATTGTGATATTGTGGCTTCTGGGAGATATTGCATGCGGATAGCAAATACGAATAGGCGTGGCGGTTCAATACGAACACGCAATATGTTTGTGACTCGGGTGCCTACATCCAAAGAAAATTGTGAGTTTTGTAAAGGGGAAAGGTTAGTTCATTTTTCCGTGGCTTCCGGCGTTGCGTGTCATTGGGATAGCATTGATAAACAGCAACTATCATAGTTATGCATGATTTAACAAATATAACGTAAGTAGAAAATAGTTTTGTTTAGATGAACCAACGACTGCAGCGTAGTTCAAAGCATTGCAACCTCTCTAGCTCCAGAATTTTGAGGGTCCCCCTCAAAATTCTGCCCCAGTTTACTGGGCTGGCACTTCTGACAGCTACGCTGAACGAATGCAACATCAACTTCAGAATTTTGAGGGTCCTCCTCAAAATTCTGCCCCAGTTTACTGAGGTGAAATCCTTGGAGATGAGCGGTTGAAGACCTGATCACGCTTAACTGAGTCTCCCAAAAGACTATGCGGGTGTTGCAAATATAATCTGAGTATTATTGCATAGAGTCGAACCACAGAGAATTAACCTACCAATTACCAGTGTCAGATTTACTCAATTCACACAACATGTTTTCCCAAACTTTCTGATTCACAATTGTTGATTTCATAACAACTAATAATGAAAGTAATGAATAACTGAATATTAACTAAGCTTGATTTGTCAACAATATAAAGAAGGTCTAAGGCAGTGGTTCCCCCCCCCCCACCCCGGTTGGTCTTTTCCTCGGTTGTATATTGCTTATAATTATGATTTAGCAATCTCTAACAATCATGAACTCTCCATATATCATAATTCTTTCTCAAGTAATTATAATAATCTACTAGACGCACTTCTCAAGCTGTGCTAGCTAATTTCACAATACAGTTCACTTAGATTAAACCTGGGGTTCCGTTATCTCTAATCCAACTCCTAAACCCTCGTTTATGACTTTCGTCTATACTCCGGGAGTGATGTTGTTCATGCAATTACCTAAATATGCACTCTCTCTCAAGAAGATACACAATAAATAGGAACTGATAATTGAGGGCCCTTTCAACTATTCCACAATTAAAACATAGATGAACAACTAGAGATTAACAACCAAATCTAATCATATTGATAAAACAACCAAATCTAGTCATATTGATAAAACAACCAAGTAATTCCTAACGGGTTCCACCAAAACCTTAGATTAAGGTTTTTTAACTACTCATGATAATGGGTAAATCAAATACTAAAAGATTCATAATCATAAATTTCAAGAAAATAAAGAAGAAAAGAAAATAAAGATGTTTTGGGAGATCTCTCACAATTACTTTTCTTGCCAAAGTACTCTCTAATAATTTTACATGCCTCCTTTGGGCGAGTTCTAGTAGTTAAATAGGGTTTTGGGCTAAGAATTCCAAAATTTGCACTTCAGTCCCATAAATTTCCGTCGCCTGCTGCGGTCCAACCGCGCCCACGCTGGGACAGCGGCCAAAAGGCATCTCTGAATCTCCTCTGACAGCTCACCGCGGTCCTACCGCGCCTACACTAGGACCACGACAGTTCACCTTGAGGCCTCGTTTGTGTATTTCAATTGGTTCACTTGGCTACTTTGATGCGATTGGCTTCTTTTCTTCCATAAATGATACAAAACCACTCCATAGCCTTCTTCTAATGTATGTAACCTGAAAAACATGAAAATCACTAATAAGAGTATTTTGCTATCACTTTCACAATAAAAACTCTACAAGAAAGTGGTTCTTTTGGGGCTTAATCATAGTTCAATTCACCTATTATCAACACCCCACACTTAAAGCTTTGCTCGTCCTCGAGCAATTTAAACCACACTTCTATGCCTAATCGCTCAACGAATTACCCAATTTATGTCACACCTGCCATTATGAAAGAATAACCTAAGCAATGCAACTGTCATACCTTAGACGCGAACTCTAATGCCATGCCACACACAGACTCACTTGTAATTACTCTAACAGAGGTGAAACTTGCTTTTTGTTCCTGAGTCACATGCCCTCACATTATTAATTTGAGAGAAGTTCCACACGTATAGAATCAAGCACAAAGAACTTTAGATAGAAATAATTCACTCACTCTCAGCAAAGAATATTCATATGCCACACAGATACACCATAAGCTTTCCCTTAGTGTAATACTCTACTAATTGAGTTTATTCAATCTTGGATCAATTAGGACTTTCATTGGTTGTAATGTAGGATACGGGACGGGTAGGATACATTTAGATATAAGAGTGACTACACCTCCCTAAGCACTTTAATACATACATTTTAACATTTAAGCCCTATAATTATGTCAAACCAAACGCCACCTTCACATCAATTGATATTACCCCATACTACTTTAAGCACTTAATCAAGAGCCACATCTTTTCGGGGATTATTTTTTTTTCAATTTAAGTGGGTCTTCCTTTTTCCAAACATTGCACCTTTCTCCTTAATCAATTAGTTCCACTCAAAATCCAAACCAACCACCCTACACTTTAACTTTTACAAAGTTCATAACATTCAAGTGGTCATGATAGGTGAAAAGGTTCAAATAGATGGTTAATTCAAACAACTGGGTAGGGCTTGTAATGTGGTTGCCAAACAAATAGGATTACAGGCTCAAAGGGGTTAACTAAGATTCATAATAATTAGATGGGTAGAATATATATATAAATGTGGCTCAACAAGAAATGCCTATATCACTTCCAAGACTGAACAAAACTACTGTTTCGCTTTGCAAACACACCGGGCAAGTTCTAGGTATCACATGCAAGCACAGAATGTAGGTAATTCTCACACACAATTGGCAAGTAACTCATTCCGAAGTAGTTCGTCAACACACTCACATGAGCATTCAAGCAAGACAAGGTGTACACAATTAAGGCACAAATTATGAGTCTACATATGAGGTTAGACGTCGCACTCTCAAGTTCGATTAGTTGTTAGTAGGTGTATACATCAAAAGGGTGGATTCCTGCCCTTACCCCTCCTAATCTAAGAGAGTATTCAGAGTCCTAAAAAAATCTACCTAACCCGGTTCAAGGAAAAGCCCTTGGAAAAGAATCGTGGTCCAAAGAAAAACCAAGGGGAAATTACTACACTACCTAAAAAGAGAAAAGAAAATTAAAAAAAAATTATCTACATGGACTACTTCCCTCAAGAGTACTGTCCAAGTAGTCCGTCCTCAGGAAGAGCCCTTTACCCTATTATTATTATTTTTTTAAATAACCGACTTTGACCCTCAAGAGACCAGTCGACAATTGTCCGTCGTTGCCAAATCAGTTATATATAGGGTGATACCACACTCGAGCTATAAAATTACAACATGCTTAATATGTACAACTCAACACATCAAAACAACAAGTCTCCCCCACCCCACACTTATAATCATGGCATGTCCCCATGTCATACAAAAATGAAGAGCAGTAGGGTAAGAAGACTTCCTTGAGTATCACTTGGAGTTGGAGACCGTGCTGGGGTCCACATGACAAGCTCGTCCCTATGCACAGAACCACACCATCATGCGGTTCTCAGACCTGGCATGGCGCAGAGACATAGCATCCATTCTCACATGCAGGCCATCCACCGAGGTATGAAGGTCCTCGAGCTTCTCCTCCACTGAACGTATCATAGGCTGGGTGGATTGTGATCTAGAGAGTTTGGCTCCGGTGTGGGGATACCGAGAAGATTCAGCTCCGTCATATGACCTCCAGGAGGGTGCCATTGGTGCTGAGGCTTCCTCCTCATCATCAATAGCTATGGTCGTGGGAACATCTCTTCCCACGTTGATCCTAGAAGTTCAGAAGGGTATCTTGGTGGGCAATATGCCATCAGTAGGCAGAGTGGGAACGTCCTTGAGCATATACAATCGAGTCACCAATGAGGGGAAATAAAACCCCTTAGACAACAGCGAGGATTGGAGGATCATTTCATCACCAACGAGCCTCGCCGCATCAAAGTCACGCTTGGTGACAAGCACCATACCAGAAGAGCCTTTAGGTGGTTGACATCGGTGGAGTTGCTTGTAGGCAGGAAGCAGTTGCAAATGATATTAAACCAACACTTTGACTCGTGAGTGAAGGACTTGGAGTGGAGGGTGATGTTCTCCTGTATCCATGTTGGTTGGACATTCTGGCAGATTGTGTCAATCAAGGTATCCCAATTAACCCCATGAGCGTCGTGGTAATGATCAACATCACCTCTGAATTGGGGCAAATGCAAAACCTACCGAATCTTAAGGATGGAAGCATCCACCACCTTGCCACGCACAATTACCTCCCGGCTAAAATGCTCCGGGCAATTTGCATTGAATTACAGTACTAGCATTGGATTCACTATTTCGGGCGCCTCAAACAAAAATTCCATTTCCCTCCGCCGTATCTCGTCATACATGGCTGGGCTTTCTAAGCGGAGGGCAGCCCGATCCACAACAATCTCCTAGATGAAGGTCTTTGTGGCTTTTTCATGGAATGCATCCTCCGCCCCCGGAGAGTAGAACCTAGTGGCATCATACGTGGGCCCCTGGGAAGTACTAGCCGGGCCTCTTCGCCTCTTTCGTGCCATAATTCCTGCAACAAGCCAGGGCAACTATCAAATACATCCTTAACTGGGCCATGCAAATGGTTACTCATACTTCACCACTGGCTAGTACTAAACAGTTATCATTGGCCAACAATGCCAAAACACCCAATTTCTAAGTGGCCCCAATTAGCCAACCCCTACTACGATTACTTCACACCCCCATCAACATGTTACGTTCCCCCACAATACCATACCTAACATTTTGTCAATGAAATATTTCAACCACCACCACCACAACCAATTACAATGAGCACAAAGTGCTCCAAAAATTACAACAAATCAAAACATTTCGGCCATATAGGCCTAACGACCACACTTTGCCCAAAAAATTAAAGTTAGGTCTCAAAAACATTACAAAACCCTCCCCACAATTGAAGCATCATGAAACCCAACATCTAAGAATTGATCGTGGCTACAAGAATCAAATAAAAAGAGGAAACAAAGAAAAAGATACAATTTATACATTACAACAAAATCTAGGGTTAGGAAACTAATTTACAATAACTATTTTAAGAAAAGATAAGAGAATAGAAGAGAGCTTACCTTGTGGGTGAGATGAAAGAGTTGAAGAAGGAGAAATTTGGTGAAGAATGGGGGCTAGGTCTTGGGGAGGAAGAAGAAGAGAGGGTAATTGGGGAGAGAATATGGAGAGAGGGGGTTTGGGTCGTGGGTTTAGTGGGTAATAAGGGGGTTTGGGTGTTGGGATAAGGGTAATTAGGGGTGGTGGGGGGGGACGAAATTAAAAAAAAAGAAAAGAAAATAAAAAAAATTTAGAAACTAACCTGGCTGGCCCGTCTGTGGACCACCACGGTCCTACCGCGGTCACGCTGGGACCGCAGTGGATCAGGTTCAGAGAACCTGTTTCACCGCGGTCTCACCGCGGCCACGCTTGGACCGTGGTGGGAAAACTTTAGAGAGCCTCTTTCACCGCGGTCCTACCGCGGTCATGCTGGGACGACGGTGGATCAGGTTCAAAGAGCCTGTTTCACTGCGGTCTCACCGCGGCCATGCTTGGACCGCGGTGGAGGCATATTTCTGGTACATATTTTTATTTTTTTTATTTTATTTTATTTTATTATTATTGTTTTTACAATTTATACATTATACTTACAATAATTCATGGGCTGCCTCCCACGCAGCGCCTAATTTAACGTCGCGACACGACGCAAAGAGTGGAGTTCCTACTCCTCATTTTCGTATTGGGATTCTTTGAAATGTGACACTATTGTATCCCCTTTTTCGTCAGCTGATCCAAGGTAGTGTTTCAACCTTTGTCCATTGACGGAGAATTTGTTCGTCCCATCTTGATTGAATCTCCATAGCTCCACTAGCAAACATTTGCACCACTCTGAATGGCCCTGACCATCGGGATTTCAACTTACCCGGAAACAATCTTAACCTTGAGTTGTACAATAACACCATATCACCGGGTTTGAATTCTCTGTCCACAATGTGCTTATCATGCATTTTCTTCATCCGTTCCTTGTAAAGCCTCGTGCTCTCAAAGGCTTGATACCGAAATTCCTCTAGCTCGTGCAGCTCCGTTAGTCGATTTTGCCTAGTTGTTTTGGGATCCATGTTTAATTGTTTCAATGCCCACCAAGCACGGTGTTCTAACTCCACAGGTAGATGACAGGCCCTTCCAAATACCAACTTGTATGGTGACATACCTATTGACATTTTGAATGCAGTTCTGTAGGCCCAGAGTGCATCGTCTAGCTTCTTTGCCCAATCCGTTTGGGTTGCGTTCACAGTTTTTGTTAATACACTCTTAATCTCCCTGTTGGACACTTCAACTTGCCCACTAGTCTGCGATGGTAAGGCGTAGCTACTTTGTGGTGCACATCATATTTAGCAAGCAATTTCTCGAAGGCTCTATTGCAGAAGTGAGTGCCTCCGTCACTGATAATCGCCCTTGGTATCCCAAACCGGGTGAATATGTGCTTCTTCAGGAATCCGACCACCACTCGTGCATCATTGGTGGGCAAGGCTATAGCTTCCACCCATTTAGACACATAATCCACCTCCACAAGTATGTACTTATTACCGATTGAGCTAACAAAGGGACCCATGAAGTCTATCCCCCATGCGTCAAACACCACTACTTCTTGAATTGGTTTCATTGGCATCTGATGGCAACGGGAAATGTTTCCCATCCTTTGGCATTCATTGCAGCCCTTTACGCAGAGGTATGCATCTCTTAATACAGTTGGCCAGAAAAATCCGGCCTCCAGCACCTTTGTAGCTGTTCTGACCCCTCTAAAATGTCCTCCATACGCTGAAGCGTGACATGCCTGCAAAATTGAAGATTGTTCTATCTCAGGGACGCACCTCCGGATAATGTTATCAACGCAAATTCAAAATAGATGTGGTTCATCCCAATAATACATGAGGCTATCACAGAAAAACTTTTTCTTTTTGGATAGAAGAAAAGTCATAAGGAACAATACCACAAGCCAAGTAGTTTGCAAAATCTGCATACCATGACGCATCTTCAAGACTGGTTGCGAGCAGCTGCTCGTCTGGAATGGTTTCCAAAATTTCTTCGACCTCAACTTATTTTTAGCTCCTTCAAGTAGTGACAGATGATCAGCGACTTGATTTTCTGTGCCCTTATGGTCAAGGATTTCGAGGTTGAATTATTGCAACAGCAGCACCCGATGAATCAGGCACGGCTTAGACTCCTTCTTCGCAATGAGGTACCTGAGAGCTGCATGGTCAGTATATACAATTACCTTGGAACCAATCAGATATTATCAGAACTTCTCACCGCCTTCACTGAAATGGGTGGTGGTAACTTCTCAATCACATCAACCTTAGCATGGTCGACCTCAATACCTTTTCTGGACACTCGATGTCCCAAGACTATCCCCTCTTATACCATGAAATGGCACTTCTCCCAGTTTAGTACCAGGTTTGTCTCCACACATCTTTTGAGCACTCTACTTAAGTTGTGAAGACAATCTTCGAATGAATCTCCTACCACGGAGAAATAATCCATAAAGACCTCCATAATGTCCTCCACCATATCTGTAAATATGGCTAGTATGCACCGTTGAAAAGTCGCAGATGCATTACAAAGCCTAAAGGGCATTCTCCGAAAGGCAAAGATGCCATACGGACAGGTGAAGGATGTTTTCTCTCTATCTTCGGGGTCTATTGAAATATGATTGTACCTCGAATATCCATCTAGGAAACAAAAGTGTGATCTACCAGCCAGCCCGTCCAACATTTGATCAATGAAGGGTAAGTGAAAGTTGTCCTTGCGGGTGGCGGTGTTTAATTTTCGGTAATCCATGCAGATTCGCCACCCTGTGACTATACGAGTTGAGATCAACTCATTGTTGTCGTTTTTCACAACAGTCATACCTCCCTTTTTCGGAACACACTGGACAGGGCTGACGCAATTACTGTCAGAGATAGGGAAAATAATGCCCGCACCTAACCATTTCATCACCTCTTTCTTTACAACCTCTTTCATGTTAGGGTTCAGCTTTCACTGGTGTTCCCTGGAAGGTCTGTGCCCTTCTTCCAGGAGACTCTTATGCATGCAGAAAGCGGGGTTGATACCCTTTATATCTGCCATGGTCCAACCAACGGCCGTCTTGTTATCTTTTAGTACCTGCAAAAGCTGCTCTACCTGCACATCTAGCAAACAGGATGATATAATAACAGGTAAAGTCAAATTAGGGCCTAGAAATGTATACCTGATATGATCTCGGAGTGGTTTCAGCTCCAACTTGGGTGGTTCCTCCCTTTTCTCCATCTCCAGAGACTCTAATTGAGGTTCCTTGACCAAAACCCTCAGACTTCTAATTCCATTACCCATTCGGCTAACCCCTCTCCATCCATTTCGTCTAAGTTTTTCAAGCATGCCTCTAATGGGTACCCCACAGTCAAGGCCCTATCATCCTCTTGCAGAATTACATCAACTACTTCTACTAGAGAGCAATTTTCATATTCGCTGGGTCTCCTCATTGATTGTTGAACATTGAATATGACTTCTTCATCATTCAATCTAATTTTAAGCTCCCCAGCTTCACAATCTATTAGTGCTCTCCTAGTGGCTAAAAATGGTCTCCCCAAAATAAGGGGTATCTCCTCATCCACCTGACAGTCCAGAATCACAAAGTCTGCACGGAACACAAACTTCCCCACTTGCACCAGCACATCGTCAAGAATACCAGTAGGTCTTTTCACAGTGAGATCAGCTAGTTGGAGTAGCATAGAAGTCGGCCTGGCCCTGCTGATGCCCAATTTGGTGTATATTGCCAGTGGCATCAAATTTATGTTGGCTCCCAAATCACATAATGACTTTGCAAAGTCATAACTCCCAATGGTGCATGGAATAGTAAAACTACCTGGATCGGACATCTTCTGTGCTATTGGTTTAGCCACCACTGCACTGCAGGTTTGTGTCAGAGTTACGGTGGATAGATCCTGAAAATCAAACTTCCTTGCATTAAATCTCATTATCTTGGCATAACCGGGCATCTCCCTCAAGGCGTCCATCAATGGAATATTCAACTTGATTTGACACAGCATCTCCATAAACTTTTTGTATTGGTCTGCCTTCTTTTGCTTGACCAGTCTCTGACAGAAGGGTGCAGGGATCACCCTTTGGGCACTACTTGCTGGTTTTTCTTTGCTAGGAGTGTCTGGCACAAGAGGTGCCACCTGTTCTGCAACTTGCTCGGTCTCCTTTTCTTTGCCTTTACCCTCCTAACTCTGCTCAACCACTACTTGAGTGAGCTCCTCTGGATGTTCTTCCTCTAATGGCACCGGAGTAGCTGGTGTAGTGTTCTTGCTGGCCTGTGCAATCCTACTCTCGATCTAAATCTCTACCATTCCTTAGACTGACTGCCATCATCTGATTCGGATTTTTCTCCTTGGGATTAACATTTGTGTTTGCAGGTAAAGTTCCCGGAGGGCGGTTGTTCAATGCCATGGACAACTAACCCAGCTATGTTTCAATATTCTTGATGGCTGAATCATGGACTGCTAATTTTTCCTGCACTTTGTTATTTGTCCCAATAAGTTGTTAAAACATACCTCTAATTTCCACCATGTTGTTGTCTTGCTTATAAGGGGGTGGTTGATAAACCAATTGTTGCTAATTCTGCTGTGGATAACACTGCGGTTTCTGATAAGGCACGGGCACTAATTGATTTTGAGGGTGTATACCCCCAGGCTGCTGCATATTAGGCCTGTACTGCTGATTCTGCAGCGGTCTCCACCGTTGTACTCCTTGTCTCTGGCCCCCAAACTTGTTGACATAATTTATATCTTCCCGGACCCCTTGGTTTTCACCTTCTCCGCTCCACGAACAAACATAGGACTGATTAATACATGGTGTACATAATCCTCTTTCTGTTGTATCAACAATGTGCACCTGTTTTGTACCCATCTCATCAATCTTATTTGTCAGTAAGCTCATCTGGGTTAGGAGTGTGGCCATGTTTTCTTCCTGCGAATTATTGGGATCCAATGGAACAGAATGTATTATGGGTGCCAGTGTTGCACTTCTAGTCATCCGCCTTGCATTTTGTGACATCGTGTCTAAGAGAATTTGGCACTCGGTAAATGTTTTGCTTAAGAACACACCTCCAGCTGAAGCATCCACATTATCCTTCAAGTTGTCAGTTAGACCCATGTAGAATCTCTGGCCGAGCATCGGATACAGAATGTCATGATGAGGACACTTCACAAGCATCCCTTTAAATCTCTCCCAAGATTCCTACAAGGACTCAGTGGCATGCTGCCTGTACTGCAATATATCATCAATTTGTAGTGCAGTCTTGTTAGGTGGGTAGAACTTGTTCAAGAACTGCTTGACTAATTCCTCCCAAGTGGTGACAGAGTTAATCGGGGGTGAATTTAACCAGGTCTGAGCTACCCCGTTTACAGAGAGTGGGAATAGAAGCAACTTAATAGCTTCAGGAGTCACATTAAGCTGCCTTTGGATCATGCAAATTGACAAAAAAAATTTCAAGTATTGTTTGGGGTCTTCAATACTTGACCCGGAGAACAATCCCTTATTCTGCAATAGATGTAGCGTATTGTTGGTGATTTGGAATTTCTCTCCTTGAATTGCAGGCATAGCTATGGCAGTGGCCAGATTGTCAGCTGTGGGCTGTGGGCTGTGCCCAATCATAAAGTGCAGCCTCTGGTGCAAGAGGTGCCACTCCCCTGACTTCCAGGTCAACTTGCTCATTCCTGTTGTTTCCGTTGGCGTTGTTCACGTCACCCATGTCAAATTTTGGGTGATTCGTTGGTTGAGTTTGTTGAAGTCTTTTGCTAGCACGGTTCAATGCCCTAAAAATTTTCTTGGGGTCTGAGAGTCCTTCTATTAGTTCTCCAGTCCTCAAAGAATTTCTAGGCATACACCTGCTTTCCACAAGATTTCAACCGTTAGAATTTCAATGTAAAGATTGGTAAAGAGAAAATGGAATACACTTGGAATCTTGTATTCCTTTCAATTGTAATTGATAACACCGTTAACTCCCCAGCAACGGCGCCAAAATTTGATCACGCTCAACTGAGTCTCACAAAAGAATATGCAGGCGTTGAAAATATATTCTGAGTATTATTCCCCAGAGTCGAACCACAAAGAATTAACCTACCAATTACCACTGTCAGATTTACTCAATTTACACAACCTGTTTTCCCAAACTTTTTTATTCACAATTGTTGAGTTCCTAACAACTAATAATGAAAGTAATGAATAACTGAATATTAACTATGCTTGATTTGTCAACAATATAAAGAAGGTCTAAGGCAATGGTTTCCCCCCATTGGTCTTTTCCTCGGTTGTATATTTCTTATAATTATAATTTAGCTATCTCTAACAATCATGAACTATCCATATATCATAATTCTTTCTCAATTAATTATGATAATCTACTAGACACACTTTCTCAAGTTGCGCTAGGTAATTTCACAATATGGTTCACTTAGATTGCACCCGGGGTTCCGTTATCTCTATTCCAACCCCTAAACCCTCCGTTATGACTCTCGTCTATACTCAGGGAGTGATGTTGTTCATACAGTCACCTAAATATGCACTATCTCTCAAGAAGATACACAATAAATAGGAACTGATAATTGAGGGCCCTTTCAACTATTCCACAATCAAAACATAGATGAACAACTAGAGATTAACAACCAAATCTAATCATATTGATAAAACAACCAAATCTAATCATATTGATAAAACAACCAAGTAATTCCCAACGAGTTCCACCAAAACCTTAGATTAAGGTTTTTTAGCTACGCATGATAATGGGTAAATCAAATACTAAAAGATTCATAATCATAAATTTCAAGAAAAGAAATAAGAAAAGAAAATAAAGATGTTCTGGGTGATCTCTCACAATTATTTTTCTTGCCAAAGTACTCTTTAATAATGGTACATGCCTCCTTTGGGCGAGTTCTAGTATTTAAATAGGGTTTTGGGCTAAGAATTCCGAAATTTGCACTTCAGTCCCTTAAATTTCTGTCGCTGCCGCGGTCCTACCGCGCCCACGCTGGGACCGCGGCCAATAGGCCTCTTTGAATCTCCTCTGATAGCTCACTGCGGTCCTACCACGCCCACGCTGGGACCGCGTCATTCACCTTCAAGCCTCGTTTGTGTATTTCAATTGGTTCACTTGGCGGCTTTGATGCGATTGGCTTCTTTTTCTTCAATAAATGATACAAAACTACTCCATAGCCTTCTTCTAATGTATGTAAGCTGAGAAACGTGAAAAGCACTAATAAGAGCATTTTGCTATCACTTTCAGAATAAAAACTCTACAAGAAAATGGTTCTTTTGGGGCTTAATCATAGTTCAATTCACCTATTATCAACACCCCACACTTAAAGCTTTGCTCGTCCTCGAGCAATTTAAACCACACTTCTATGCCAAATCGCTCAACGAATTACTCAATTTATGTCACACCTACCATTTTGAAAGAATAACCTAAGCAATGCAACTGCCATACCTTAGGTGCGAACCTTAATGCCATGCCACACACAGACTCACTTCTAATTACTCTAACGGAGGTGAAACTTGCTATTTCTTCCTGAGTCACATGCCCTCACATTATTAATTTGAGAGAAGTTCCACACGTATAGAATCAAGCACAGAGAACTTAAGATAGAAAGAATTCACTCACTCTCAGCAAAGAATATTCATATGCCACACAAATACACCATAAGCTTTCCCTTAGTGTAATACTTTACTAATTGAGTTAATTCAATCTTGGATCAATTAGGACTTTAATTGGTTGTAATGTAGGCTACGGGACGGGTAGGATAGATTTAGATATAAGAGTGACTAAACCTCCCTAAGCTCTTTAATACATACATTTTAACATTTAAGCCCTCTACTTAAGTCAAACCAAACACCACCTTCACATCAATTTATATTACCCCATACTACTTTAAGCACTTACATCAAGAGCCACCACTTATCGAGGATTATTATTTTTAAGTGGCTCTTCCTCTTTCAAAACATTGCACCTTTCTCCTTATTCAATTAGTTCCACTAAAAAGCCAAACCAACCACCCCACGCTTTAACTTTTACAAATTTCATAACATTCAAGTGCTCATGAGAGGTGAAAAGGTTCAAATAGATGGTTAATTCAAACAATCGGGTAGGGCTTGTAATGAGGTTGCCAAAGAAACAGGATTACAGGCTCAAAGGGGTTAACTAAGATTCATAATAATTAGGTGGGTAGAATATATATATATATGTGTGTGTGTGTGGCTCAACAAGAAA
Source organism: Nicotiana glauca (assembly GCA_026770625.1). Classification (NCBI taxonomy): domain Eukaryota; kingdom Viridiplantae; phylum Streptophyta; class Magnoliopsida; order Solanales; family Solanaceae; genus Nicotiana; species Nicotiana glauca. The sequence continues at coordinate 64,174 of MU700985.1, read as the reverse complement.
TGCCTATATCACTTCCTAGACTGAACAAAACTACTATTTTGCTTTGCAAACACACCGGGCAAGTTCTAGGTATCACATGCAAACACAGAATGTAGATAATTCTCACACACACTTGGCAAGTAACTCATTCCGAAGTAGTTCGTCAACAGACTCACATGAGCATTCAAGCAAGACAAGGTGTACACAATTAAGGCACAAATTATGAGTCTACATATGAGGTTAGACGCCGCACTCTCAAGTTCGATTAGTTGTTAGCAGGTGTATACATCAAAAGGGTGGATTCCTGCCCTTACCCCTCCTAATCTAAGAGTCTTCAGAGTCCTAAAAAAAATCTACCTAACCCGGTTCAAGAAAAAGCCCTTGAAAAAGAACCGCGGTCAAAAGAAAAACCAAGGGAGAATTACTACATTACCTAAAAAAAGAAAAGAAAATAAAAAAATTTATCTACATGGACTACTTCCCTCAAGAGTACTGTCCAAGTAGTCTGTCCTCAGGAAGAGTCCTTTACCCTGTTATTATTATTATTATTATTATTATTATTATTATTTTAAAAAACCAACTTTGACCCTCAAAAGACCCGTCGACAAATGTCCATCGTTGGGCCAAGTCAGTTATATATAGGGTGATACAACACTCAAGCTATAAAATTACAACATGCTTAATATGTACAACTCAACACATCACAACAAGTCTCTTCTACCCCGCACTTATAATCATGGCATGTCCCCATGTCATACAAAAATGAAAAGCAGTAGGGTAAGAAGACTTCCCTGAGTATCACTCGGAGTCGGAGACCGTGCTGGGGTCTACATGACAAGCTCGTCCCAATGCACAGAACCACACTATCATGCGGTTCTCAGACCTGGCATGGCGCTGAGACATAGCATCCATCCTCACATGCAGGCCATCCACCGAGGTACAAAGGTCCTCGAGCTCCTCCTCCACTTAACGTATCATAGGCCGGGTGGGTTGTGATCTAGAGAGTCCGGCTCCAGTGTGGGGATGCCGGGAAGATCCGACTCTATTGTATGTCCTCCTAGAGGGTGCCATTGGTGCTGAGGCTTCCTCCTCATCATCAATATCTATGGTAGTGGGCACATCTTTACCCATGTTGATCCTAGAAATTTTGAAGGGTATCTTAGCGGGCAATGTGCCATCAGTAGGCAGAGTGGAAATGCCCTTGAGCATACATAATCGAGTCACCAATGAGGGGAAATAAAACCCCTTTGAAAGCAGCAAGGATCGGAGGATCATTTCATCAGCAATGAGCCTCGCCACATCAAAGTCACACTTCGTGACAAAGCACCATACCAGAAGAGCCCTTTAGGTGGTTGACATCGGTGGAGTTGCTTGTAGGTAGTAAGCGGTTGCAAATGATATTAAACCAACACTTTGCCTCGTGAGTGAAGATCTTGGAGTGGAGGGTGATGTTCTCCTATATCCAAGTTGGTTGGCCATTCTGGCAGATTGTGTCAATCAAGGTATCCCAATTAACCCCATGAGCATTGTGGTAATGATCAACATCACCTTTGAATTGGGGCAACTGCAAAACCTGCCGAATCTTAGGGATGGAAGCATCCACCACCTTGCCACGCACAATTACCTCTCGTCTAAAATGCTTCGGGCAATTTGCATAGAATTCCTGGACTAGCATTGGATTCACTGTTTCGGGCTCCTCAAACAAAAATTCCATTTCCCTCTGCTGTATCTCTTCATACGTGGCTGGGCTTTTTATGCGGAGGGCAGCCCGATCCACAGCAATCTCCTGGGGAAGGTCTTTGTGGCTTTTGCATGGAAAGCATCCTCCGCCCCCGGAGACTGGAACCTAGTGGCATCATACGTGGGCCCCTGGGAAGTACTAGCCGGGCCTTTTTGCCTCTTTCGTGCCATAATACCTGCAACAAGCCAGGGCAACTATCAAATATATCCTAAAATGGGCCATGCGAATGGTTACTCAATCTTCACCACCCGCTGGCACTAAACAGTTATCATTGGTTAACAATGCCAAAACACCCAATTTCTAAGTGGCCCTAATTAGCCAACCCCTACTACGATTACCTCACACCCCCATCAACTTGTTACGTTCCCCCACAATACCATACCTAACCTTTCATCAATGAAATATTTCAACCACCACCACCACAACCAATTAAAATGAGCACAAAGTGCTCCAAAAATTACAACAAATCAAAAATTTTCGGCCATATAGGCCCAACCACCACACTTTGCCCAAAAATTATAGTTAGTTATCAAAAACACTACAAATTCCACCCCACAAGTGAAGCATCATGAAACCCAACATCTAAGAATCGATCATGGCTACAAGAATCAAATAAAAAGAGAAAACAAAGAAAAAGATACAATTTTTACATTACAACAAAATCTAGGGTTAGGAAACTAATTTACAATAACTATTTGAAGAAAAGAGAAGAGAATAGAAGAGAGATTACCTTGTGGGTGAGATGAAAGAGTTGAAGAAGGAGAAATTTGGTAAAGAATGGGGGTTGGGGCTTGGGGAGGAAGAAGAAGAGAGGGTAATTGGAGAGAGAATATGGAGAGAAGGGGTTTGGGTCGTGGGTTTAGTGGGGAATAAGAGGATTGGGTGTTGGGATAAGGGTAATTCGGGGGGAGGGGGAGAAATTAAAAAAATAAAATAAAATAAAAAAATTTCAGAAACTTACTTGGTTAGCCCGTTTGTGGACCACTGCGGTCACACTGGGGCCACGGTGGATCAGGATTAGAGAGCCTATTTCACTGCGGTCTCACTGCGGCCACACTTGGACCGCGATGGGAAAACTTCAGAGAGCCGATTTCACCGCCGTCCTACTGCAATCATGCTGGGACCACGGTGGATCAGGTTCAGAGAGCCTGTTTCACCGTGGCCACACTTGGACTGCAGTGGAGGCATTTTTCTGGTACATTTTTTATTTATTTTATTTTATTTTATTGTTTTTTATTTTTTTACAATTTATACATTATACTTACAACAATTCGTGGGTTTCCTCCCACGCAACGCCTGATTGAACGTCACGGCACGACGCAAATAGTGGAGTTCCTACTCCGCATTTTTGCATTGGGGTTCCTTGAAATGTGACACCACTATATCCCCTTTTTCGTCAGCTGATCCAAGGTAGTTTTTCAACCTTTGTCCATTGATGGAGAATTTGTTCGTCCCGTCTTTTGATTGAATCCCTACAGCTCCACTAGCAAACATTTGCACCACTCTGAATGGCCCTAACCATAGGGATTTCAACTTACCCGAAAACAATCTCAACCTTGAGTTGTACAATAACACCATATCACTGAGTTTGAATTCTCTGTCCACAATGTGCTTATCATGCAGTTTCTTCATTCGTTCCTTGTAAAGCCTCGTTCTCTCAAAGGCTTGATACCGAAATTCCTCTAGCTCGTGCATCTCCGTTAGTCGATTTTGCCCGGCTGTTTCAGGATCCATGTTTAAATGTTTCGATGCCCACCAAGCACGGTGTCCTAACTCCACAGGTAGATGACGGGCCTTTCCAAACACCAACTTGTACGGTGACATACCTATTGGCATTTTGAATGCAGTTCTGTAGGCCGTGAGTGCGTCGTCCAGCTTCTTTGCCCAATCCGTTCGGGTTGCATTCATAGTTTTCGTTAATACGCTCTTTATCTCCCTGTTGGACACTTCAACTTGCCCACTAGTCTGCGGATGGTAAGGCGTAGCTACTTTGTGGTGCACATCATATTTACCAAGCATTTTCTCGAAGGCTCTATTGCAGAAGTATGTGCCTCCGTCACTGATGATCGCCCTTGGTATCCTAAACCGGGTGAATATGTGCTTCTTCAGGAATCCGACCACTACCCATGCATCATTGGTGGGCAAGGCTGCAGCTTTCACCCATTTAGACACATAATCCACTGCCACAAGTATGTACTTATTACCGAATGAGCTGACAAAAGGACCCATGAAGTCTATCCTTCATACGTCAAACACCTCTACTTCATGAATTGGTTTCATTGGCTTCTCATGGTGACGGGAAATGTTTCCCGTCCTTTGGCATTTATTTCAGCCCTTTACGCAGAGGTATGCATCTCTAAATACAGTTGGCCAAAAGAATCCGGCCTCCAGCACCTTCGCAGCTGTTCTGACCCCTCCAAAATGTACTCTGTACGCTGAAGCGTGACATGCCTGCAAAATTAAAGATTGTTCTATATCGGGGATGCACCTCCGGATAATGTTATCAACGCAAATTCGAAACAGATGAGGTTCATCCCAATAATACATACGGCTATCACGGAAAAATATTTTTCATTTGGATAAAAGAAAAGTCATCAGGAACAATACCACAAGCCAGGTAGTTTGCAAAATCTGCATACCATGGCGCATCCTCAAGACTGGTTGCGAGCAGCTGCTCGTCTGGAAAGGTTTCCAGAATTTCTTCGACCTCAATTGATTTTTCAGCTCCTTCAAGTCGTGACAGATGATTAGCGACTTGATTTTCTTTGCTCGTATGGTCACGGATTTTGAGGTCGAATTCTTGCAACAGCAGCACCCAATGAATCAGGCGTGACTTAGACTCCTTTTTCTTAATGAGGTACCTGAGAGCTGCATGGTCAGTATATACAATTACCTTGGAACCAATCAAATATGATCAGAACTTGTCAAAAGCAAACACGACTGCCAACATCTCCTTCTCCGTCACTGTGTAATTGAGATGTGCACCGCTTAGCATCCTGCTTGCATAGTAAATCGTGTGTATCAACTTGTCTTTTCGCCATCCCAAGAATTCTCCTATAGTATAGTCGCTAGCATCATACATGAGCTCTAATGGTTGCTCTCAGTTGGGCACAAAAATGATGAGTGCAGTGGTCAACTTCTTCTTCAGTTCCTCAAATGACAACCTGTAATCATTAGAAAACACAAAGGGGTGATCCTTTTCAAAGAGTTTGTATAATGGGTTAGCAATTTTGGAAAAGTCTTTAACGAAACGCTGGTAGAACCCGCGTAACCATGGAAACTTCTCACCACTTTTACTAAAGTGGGTGGTGCTAACTTCTCAATTACATCAACCATAGCATGGTCGACCTCAATACCTAACAATCATTAACTCTCCATCTATCATAATTCTTTCTCAAGTAATTATAATAATCTACTAGACGCACTTTGTCAAGCTGCACTAGCGAATTTCACAATACGGTTCACTTAGATTGCACCCAGGGTTCCGTTATCTATAATCCAACCCCTAAACCCTCGGTTATGACTCTCGTCTATACTCCAGGAGTGATTTTGTTCATACGATCACCTAAATATGCACTCTCTTCAAGAAGATACACAATAAATAGGAACTGATTATTGAGGCCCTTTCAACTATTCCACAATCAAAACATAGATGAACAACTAGAGATTAACAACCAAATCTAATCATATTGATAAAACAACCAAGTAATTCCTAATGGGTTACACCAAAACCTTAGATTAAGATTTTTTAGCTACTCATGATAATGGGTAAATCAAATACTAAAAGATTCATAATCAAAAATTTCAAGAAAATAAAGATGTTTTGGGTGATCGCTCACAATTATTTTTCTTGCCAAAGTACTATCTAATAATGTTACATGTCTCCTTTGGGCGAGTTCTAGTATTTAAATAGGGTTTTGGGCTAAGAATTTCTGAATTTGCACTTCAGTCCCTTAAATTCCAGTCGCCTGCCACAGTCCTACCGCGCCCACGCTGGGACTGCAGCCGAAAGGCCTCTCTAAATCTCCTCTGACAGCTCACCGCGGTCCTACTGTGCCCATGCTGGGACCGCGGCAGTTCACCTTCAGGCCTCGTTTGTGTATTTCAATTGGTTCACTTGGCGACTTTGATGCGATTGACTTCTCTTTCTTCCATAAATGATACAAAACCACTCCATAGCCTTCTTCTAATGTATTAACCTGAAAAACATGAAAAGCACTAATAAGAGCATTTTGCTATCACTTTCACAATAAAAACTCTACAAGATAGTGGTTCTTTTGGGGCTTAATCATAGTTCAATTCACCTATTATCAAGACCATCTTCGGAATTTTGAGGGTCCTCCTCAAAATTCTGCCCCAGTTCAATAATAGGGGAAAATGGATTTTTTTATTAAATTGTGACCGAACCCATAGGTTGCCAACGTATCCCCTCTTAAATGGGAATCAGGTCAGGCGTAGTTCAAATTACATCATAAAGAAATCATAGGTGATTACACATAATATCGTTTCACTGCGTCTGAGTTGATTGGCTTTGACCATACTTCGCCGTCTATTTCTGTAAGAATAAGGGCTCCTCCAGTTAGAACCCGGTGAACCATGTACGGACCTTGCCAGTTGGGAGAGAATTTCCCCTTGGCTTCATCTTGATGCGGGAATATCTTCTTCAACACCAGCTTCCCCAGTGTAAACTTCCTCGGCTTGACTCTTGTATTGAAGGCTCTGGACATTCTATTCTGATACAACTGACAGTGGCAAATGGCGTTCATCCTTTTTCATCTATAAGGGCTAACTTCTCGTAGCGACCTCTTACCCATTCTGCATCGTCCAACTCTGCTTCTTGTATGATCCTCAAGGAAGGAATTTCTACCTCGACGGGAATGACCGCCTTTGTACCATAAACTAGAATGTAGGGAGTTGCCCCGGTTGATGTGCGGACCATAGTGCGGTATCCCAGCAAGGCAAATGCTAACTTCTCATGCCATTTTTTGTGACTTTCGACCATCTTCCTTAGTATCTTCTTGATATTCTTATTGGCCACCTCTACAGCTCTATTCATCCGAGGCCTGTAGGCTGAGAGTTCTTATGTTTGATCTACACATGGCTTTCATCAAGTCACTATTGAGATTGGAACCATTGTCAGTGATGATTGATTCTGGCACCCCGAATCGGTAAATCACGGACGAAATCTACCATAACTTTCTTAGTCACTACTTTGTAAGACACTGCCTCAACCCATTTAGTAAAATAATCGATTTCCACCAGGATAAATCTGTGCCCATTTAATGCGACAGGCTCGATAGATCCGATGACATCCATTCCCCAGGTGGCGAATGGCCATGGTGAGCTTGTTGTAGTAAGCTCATTTGGAGGCACCTTTATCATATCTGCATGTATCTGATAGTGATGGAACTTGCGAACGTACTGGATACAGTCTTTTTCCATAGTCATCCAGAAATACCCTGCTCAGAGTATCTTCTTTGTTAAGACAAAACCATTCATGTGCGGCCAGCAGGTCCCTGCGTGCACTTCGTCCAAAAGTTTGGTTGCTTCTTTTGCTTTGACACACCTTAATAGACCCAAATCAGGAGTCCTCCTATACAGGATTCCCCCACCATGAAAGAAGTTGTTGGATAATCGTCGAGGTGTGTGTTTCTGAGTAGTGTTGGCAAGTTCTGGATATTCCCCTATGGTCAAGCACCTTTTGATGTCGTGGAACCATATTTTTCCGCCTGCTTCTTCCTCAACGTGAGCATAATAAGCTGGCTTATTATAAATCCTTACTAGGATGGGATCAATGAAATTCGTATCTGGATGCTGGATCATGGACGATAAAGTGGCCAATGCTTCAGTGAACTCGTTCTGAACCCCGGGGGTATGCTGAAATTCTGTCTTTATGAATCTTTTCCTTAAATCCTGTATGCGATGCAAATAGGGAAGTATCTTGGAGTTTTTGGTTGCCCATTCTTCTCGAACTTGATGTATGAGCAGGTCTGAGTCCCTGATCATTAGAAACTCTTGAATGTTCATGTCAATAGCCGTCTTGAGTCCCAGGATGCAAGCCTCGTATTCAGCCACGTTGTTTGTGCAAGGGAACCAGAGCTTGGCCGATACCGATTAATGCTGGCCGGTTTCTGATACTAGGACTGCCCCTATGCCAACTCCTTTGAAATTTGCGGCTCCGTCGAAAAACAACCTCAAACCATCCTAGGATTCTGCAAATTCTTCTCCTATGAAGGACACTTCTTCGTCAAGAAAATACATTTTCAGTGGTTCATACCCTCCTTCAATACGATTCTCGGCAAGGTGATCCGCTATGGCTTGACCCTTGACTGCTTTCTGAGTCACGTAAATAATGTCGAACTCACTCAACAAGATTTGCCACTTGGCGAGCGTGCCAGTGGGCATGGGCTTCTGGAAAATATACTTCAGCGGGTCCATCCTAGATATGAGATAAGTAGTGTGGGCACAGAAATAATGCCTCAATTTCTGAGCTACCCAAGTCAGAGCACAACAGGTGCACTCTGATAGAGAATACCGGGCCTCGTACAGGGTGAACTTCTTGTTGAGATAATAGATGGCTTGCTCCTTTCTCCCCATTTTATCATGTTGTCCCAGGACACAACCGAATGCTCCAGCCAATACCGCAAGGTAAAGTAATAAAGGTCTTCCTGGCTCGGGAGGAACCAAAACTGGCGGCATTGACAGGTATTCCTTGATTCTATCAAAGGCTTTATGACAATCATTGGTCCATCTAGTAGCAGCGTCTTTCTTTAGCATTTTAAAGATGGGTTCACAAATAACTGTGGACTGAGCTATGAACCGGCTGATATAGTTGAGTCTCCCCAGGAAACTCATCACGTCCTTCTTGTTCTTTGGAGATGGTAATTCTTGACTGGCTGTGACCTTTGATGGGTCCAATTCTATCCCTCGATAGCTCACGATGAAGCCCAGTAGTTTTCCGGCAGGAACCCCGAATGCATACTTGGCGGGGTTCAATTTCAGGTTATACCTTCTCAGTCTATTGAAGAATTTTCTCAGGTCTTCCATATGATTAGTGGCTTTCTTGGATTTGATGATGACATCGTCCACATATACCTCGATCTCTTTGTGTATCATGCCATGAAAAATAGTAGTCATGGTACTTATATAGGTAGCACTAGCATTCTTCAACCCAAATGGCATCATTTTGTAACAATACATCCCCCACGTCATGATGAAAGCCGTTTTTTCTGCATCTTCCTCATCCATCCATATCTGATGATACCCAGCAAAACAATCAACAAAAGACTGCAACTCATGCTTGTCGTAGTTGTCGATAAGAATGTGTATGTTTGGCAAGGGGAAGTCATCTTTGGGACTGGCCCGGTTAAGATCCCAGTAGTCGACACAGAATCTAACCTTCCCATCCTTCTTTGGTACCGGCACGATGTTGGCTAACCATGTCGGATATTCCACAACCTTGAGAACCACAGCTTGGACTTTCTTAGTAACCTCTTCTTTGATTTTCAAACTCATGTCGGGCTTGAATTTCCTGAGCTTCTGCTTTACCGGTGGGCAGGCTGGATCTGTTGGCAGTTTTGGAGCTACAATTGCCGACCAATCATATCATCATACGACCAAGCGAATATGTCCTCATATTCTTATAAAAATTCCGTATACTTTTCCTTTTCTGATGGCGACAAGTGAACACTAATGCGAGTTTCTTTGACGTTCTATGTATCCCCCAAATTAATGACCTCAGTTTCTTCCAGGTTGGACTTAAGTCTATTCTAAAAATTCTCAACCTCTTTGACGACCTATTCAAGTATTTCATCTTATTCTGAGTCTATGTCCTTTTTTGCATTGTTTCGTTGCAAGTCACAATCGTTAGTTCATCGTCAAGATAAATAATGATGAATAAAATATAGTAAATGGTAGGGAAAATAATAAGCGAGATATATATGATAAACTGAAATGCTTTGATCAAATTCAAAATTATTTGAAACATCGGAGCTCTTTTCAAAATTAAAGATAATGCGGCAAGAAAATCAACTAGTAAAGTAAACTAAAAATGCGATGCATGTTGCTTTTGTTTAGCCTTGCTACCCCGAAGCCCTCCGAGGTTTGACGGTCCTAGTTGACCAGTTGTTGAGGCGGTCTCCCCTACTTACGGCCTGTACGGAAGGGCCTTCCTCCCCTTCTTCCTTGAAAAGAACACAGCAGTCCATGTCATCATCCTCCAGGAACAAATTCTTCATGGCTGCCAACGCCTCATCTTCTTCTGACCCATATATAGTATATACCGGTTGGAAGGTTTGCTCCAGGCTGCGTATCAGAAGCTCCAATGGATAGTAGGGACCGCGCCACTGTGGCGACGAGCTCCGGAATTCTTTCCAAGTATAAACGTACCCTAAGCCAAATGTAGTGCCATGCTTTTTCAGTTTGATGGGTTTAGTGATCCCCTGGAGGTTTTTACCAAATCCCTTTCTAGGCTCGTACCCACACCAATTTAGGATACTTTCGATCTTGTTGTCCCACCACTTATACTTATCTACAGCATTAACCCTTTCGCTGTGGTGGTATGTTTCTCCACCCATTCTCCTTCTGCTCCCGATCATTGGGATGGTCTCGCGACTATATATGGGGTTACTACCATCGCCATGAATGATCTCTTCTTGGTGATTCCATTCAAACTTTACCGCCTGATGCAGGGTCGATGCTACGGCTACAGTAGCGTGGATCCAGGGGCGTCCTAACAGCAAGTTGTAGGATGCCGGGACACCTATCACTTGGAAGTCGACGTCGGACCATGTTGGCCCCATTTGCAAGCACATGCTTTTTTCTCCAATAGTAGATCTCTGGGATCCATCGAAAGCTTTGACATTGATAGCCCCGTCTTTGATCTCGTGTAGGCCTTTCCCCAAAGTTCTGAGAGTTACAAGCGGACAAATGTTGAGGCTCGATCCCCCATTGGTCAGAACCCTGGTGATGAAATAATCTCTGCACTGCATGGTGATGTGTAGTGCCTTGTTGTGGCCCAAACCTCCTAGTGGCAATTCATCTTCATGGAAGGTTATTTTGTGGCTCTCCAGCCCTTGTCCCACCATATTCGTCACCTCACCCCCTGTTATATTGCTGGGCACATAGGCTTCGCTCAGTATCTTCATTAAGGCATTCTTGTGAGCATCTGAACTCAGAAGAGCCAGGATAGATATATGTGCTGGTGTTTTGTTCAGCTGTTCAACGACTGAGTACTCCTTAGCTTGTATTTTCCTCCAAAGATCGTCGGGTCGTGTCCTATAGGACATCCCGGGTGTAGACCCTCCCTGTTCTAGTCATTCCTTGCACGACAATCGTTTCTCCTATCTTTGTCTTTCCTTTCCTCCTAGCTTCGGCAGTGTAATCCCATGGTATGGCATTTGAGTGGAATGGTTTTATGTCAGTCATTGCCACCGGAATAGGCACCCTTGGTGGTAGCACAGCAACTTCAAAGGGTGTACGCGCCTTTGGAACCCCAAATTCAACTTCGATTGGCTCGGACGTCTTCGCAGAAGGAAGCGCTTCAAATTTGAGAGGTATAGACATATTTACTTCGTCGTCCGTGGAGGGCTGATTCTGCACAACAATTGGGTTAAGGGTAACCTCCGACTTCTTTGGTTCATCCTCTTCAGCAATCAAACCTATTGACCCTTTGGGGTCCCAATCATCCTCGATCTCGATCATATGAATGTCTCCTCCTTTATGGTCAGGTAGGGGGTTGTTACGAACATTAGGAGCGGGTTCCTTTGCTGCAATGACCTTATTGTCAATCAAGGTCTGAATCTTATCTTTCAATGAACGACACTGGTCAAGGGTGTGTCCCTTCATGCCGGAGTGATACGCACAGGTCTTATTGGGGTTGACCCACTGGGAGGGATTTTTTGGAGTTTTGGCTGGGATAGGAGTGACGTAACTAGTAGCTTTAAGTCTTTCATATAACTGGTCAATTGGTTCTGCGATGGCTGTATATTGTCTGGGAGGTTTACGGTCAAAATTTGGTATGGGTCTTGGAAAATTTTGACGGGTGGGTGGTGATTGATAGTAAGAGGGGTGAGCGTTATAAGCTTGGTAAACAGGTGCTGGTTGAGAGTACCTGGGTGAGTTAGGTTGATATGTGAGAGGTGGAGAGGACTGGTAAACGATAGATGGATAGGAGGGTGCGGGTGCTTGGTCATTTGGGATAGGCTAATATGTAAGTAGAGGTGATGGGTAAGTGTGGTATTTTAGTGGTATTTGGCTCCCTGTGCGACCATCACGGCACCTACATCTTTCTTCTTGGACGCGCCACCAGTTTATAAAGCATTATTGGTGGCTTGCAATGCTTCAAGATTTGTAACCATACCATTCTTGATGCCCTCTTCGATTCTTTCTCCGATTTTGATGATATCAGAGAACTTTTAAGCCTCAATCAATATCAACCTCTCACAGTATTGGGGATCCAGAGCTCAGACGAAGAATCTATTCATTTTCTCTTCTTCTAGGGCTGAACTGACCTTTGCAGCTTCTGACCTCCAACGAGTAGCATACTCGCGGAATGTTTCAGTGGGTTTCTTTTTCAAATTCTGTATGTAGAATACATTTGGTGCGTTCTCTGTATTAAACCGGAATCTATCCATGAAGTCTGATGCCATACCTACCCAACTCGCCCACTTCTGGGGGTCTTGACTGATGTACAAGGATAGTGCATCCCCCTTTATGCTTCTCATGAAGAGCTTCATACAGATCTTCTCATCTCTTCCGAACCCCACTATCTTATCACAATAGGTCCTCAGGTGGACTCCGGGATCTCCTGTTTCATCAAACATTTCGAACTTGGGAGGTTTGTACCCCTCCGGAAGTTCAACATCTGGTTGAATGCACAAGTCCTCGTAATTCAATCCTTCAATGCCTTTGTTACCTTCCATGCCCTGAACTCGGCTGGTTAATTTCTTGAGCTCTGCCGCTAAGTTCCTGATGAAGGAGTCCTTGTCATCAGACTCAGCTGAATTTGAGACGGGTTGGGCGTAGTGGGGTACAGTATCCACGTAAATAGGAGTGTTGTGGAGATGGTCATTTGTGGTGTTCGGCGGCTCGGGAATGAGTAGTGGGGTGTTATATAGAGTGTGGCATGCATTGCAGTGAGTGGGTTGTATCTGTGGTTGTGGGGTATTTTGTGAAGGTGCGGGATTTTGGGTGTTAACATCAGGAGCAGCAAGAGTGAATGATAAGCTTGCCAAGGTCCGAACCTGGTCCAATTCTTCATGGAGTTTCAGCAATTTTTGCTCAAGATGAGCAGCAGTTCCCTTAGCAATCGGGGTACCCTGAGAAGTTCCCTCCCTTTCGATCTCCTTTCTAGCACTTGCGTCTCCCATTTTTCCTTTGTTCTTGTTTCTGATAGGACTCGGAGGAGGAGGTGGTGGAGGACCCTTGGATCTTGTGGAGTATGCTGATGGTGCCAGAATGCACGAACTGACATTTGGGGAGGGGAATAAAAAATAAAAGAAAAAGAAAAAGGTAACAAGTTAGTGCGGGTTCTGAGAAAAAATATTGCAATATTTAAACACGTTGTGCGGAAAAATATAAATTACGTCCTAGTTTTGGTGCCTCGTTGCGCCCAAGGTAGGCCTAGCGACAAATAGTTTTGGAGAACGTATAATGCTAAATGCCTCATTTTATTGATAAAAATAAGATGAATACACAACAACGCTAAATGTCAGAAAGTAAATGTCACTAGTGGCCATTTGCCTTATTACATCATTGAGGCAAAATAAAGGGCTCCTGACTAATTGGTCCCAGAGGGACCTTCCCCAGATTTGGCATCCTTGTCTCCCTCGAACAGCTCCACCAATTCGTGTAGTCCTAGGAGCAAGTAGGCTCGGGCCAGATGTTCGTCTGCATTTCCTTCAGCGTTTTGGCACTCTTCGATCCTTTTGATGAATTTTCCTTCCAGCTCTATTAGACCCCGGTCCAAATACCCTAACCGATTGTTGGCGCTGGCAGCCATTTCTTTCCACTTCTCGATCAATTTCTGATGGGCTTCTTGTATTTCCTGATGCTCACTTTCTCACTCTCGAATTCTCTTGCGCTGTTGATTATACTCAGCATGCTCGTCAATAATTCTGTGACCTTGAACGAATATCGGCTGACCCATGTTATTGTCTTCTAACCAACTTGAATAATACGGTACACAACCGGCGTGGTACCTTTCTGGCTCGATGGGTTCCTACCCCAAAATGATTTTGCAATGCCACAAATGTTGATTTTGGCACCTGTGAGGGCTATCATCTTCCTGGAAATCAGCCCTGAGGTGACTTGTTTTATCAACCCTTGATATGATTTATTTTCTTCCAGCTTGCCGCATTGCTCGGAGAGGAACGTAATGATAAGTCCCTCTAAAACCAATCAATATGAGAAATGGTGCATCTCGGGATCAGACAATGAATTCATCCGTAGGGAACCACTCAAACATCCATTGCACCTGCTCTTCTTTCAGGTTTTTGAACAATTCTACCCACCCTCTGGCATCCTCTGGCTGAGCGAACATCTTTGGCATATAATTCGTACGCCTCAGCTGGTGGAAGGCGATATGATCATCCTAATCTCTGCATAGGATCTCGTGTCGGTATTTTCCTTTCTGGAGGTGTTCCATGAGCCAAAGCTGAAGCAATAAGTTGCAACCCTCAAAATGACTTCTTTATTGTTGACACTAGTTCAAGGCGCGATATATCTCGACGACGATCATGGGCACTATGCTGAAAGTTTGCCCAACAATCCCTTCCATCAAAGTTTTGGTTACCATGGCTATCTAGTGTGGATCCTAGCCTTCTTCATAGAGAACACGATCATCCCCAAAAAGCAAAACATGAAAACAAAGACCCTTCTATGGACATACCCTAATGAGTTAATAGCAAATTCGTCTGAATAGGTGCGGTATGACTTGCTATGGTCATACCTTTCGTATAGATAGTCAAACGGGATGCAGGAGTCTTTCAAACAGGTTAAGTCTGGTTTTTTCTTCAACCCCATCATTTTAAGGAAACCCCTTCCTTTGCGATTTTTGGGCATAATCAAACCCGGAGTTTCCCAAGGAATTCCAGCTAAACCCCCTATCTCTTCAAGTAAAGGAGTCATTTCAAGATCACCAAAGCGGAATACAGATTTGTCACTATCCCAGAACAATGTTGCAGCCTCTATGATTTTGTTGTTAGGCAGAATCTCTAGGAGAGATGGCAGATTCCGTAAGTACTTGCGGATGAGTGTTTGATCACTAGAATGGAGATCGCTCCACCAATTCAATAGCCTTGGATGAATGTTGGTTACCATGCCAAATCTGGGGATCTCGTGCCTCATTTTCTGCAAAACAGAGTGTTAGGCCCTTACCCCACCGAACTCGAATATTTAAATCAATAATTAGCATAGCAAGCACTTAAGTTCTCCAAATAAATCCACAGAACATGGAGGCATCCGTTCGGGATTCAAGGAAACCCGGTGGACTTTGGACAAGGTTATCTTAATGAGTCATTATGTGGACAACATAATTGACTCGGCTAGGTTTGACCATGATGCATGTACGATTTAAATGGAATAAGGTTTCTATTTTAAAGTACTAGACTGGTACCCTTGAGCGGACAACTCAAGAGGGAAAGGCACGGAACCGTCGACTACACCGTTGATCGACTATTTTTACCGCAAATATGCCTTTGCCAAATTTAGGGGGTGATAGTATTGGAAGTGCGCAACTACTTATTATAAGCGTTGCTATAGTATTTGTTTGGCACAAGTGAAATATGATGCTGAAAAAATGCAATTTACAAGAATGAAACATGTTGACATGTATTTTCACGTTGATACAATAAAGTCAGTAATGATTGCTCAGAAATTACGACAGTATTGATGGAAAAGCAATAAATGAAAGTAATTAAAAAAAAAGAAACAAAAGAAACAAGTTAATTTCAAATAAAGACATTAAACAAAAGCAATAAAAGAAAGCAATAAAGTCACATATAGCATGCAATGGTAAAAGCCTAAAGAAGTCCCTAGCAGAGTCGCCATGCTGTCGACGCCCTTTTTTTTTTCTAAAGCGGAATCGGGTTCATGACATTCGGGAAGACAACTCTTTTCCCACTTTGGGAATTGGGTTTTTTGAGAGTTTGGAGAGTCACCACCTAATGATTATAGTGCATTAGGACACTTTTAGAAGAATTAAAGATGCAGACCAGAGCATTAGGTAAGGGTTTGAAATTATCTCGAGAAAAAGGTGTTAGGCACCCCTCAAGATCCACTAGTGTGGTTCCCGGCCATTCTACAACTGTGACTTTAGATGTAAATGTAAATAAACAAGTACAAGAAGCACAAAAGGTTAAAAGAAGTGCTGAATTTTAATGGAGCAATTTTTGTAAAAAAAAACGTGCAAGTAGAGGAAAAGATCAAGTACTTAGTGCAAATAATCCGAAAGATCATGCGAGAAGCAGAAATTGAAAATGCAATAGCTTTAAAGATTCAGAAAATTTTGTTAAACTAATAAACAAGGGGAAAGGGGTCCTATGTTTATACATTACATGGATCATTCGCACAACACTGGTACTCAGTTGTACACAGAGTGTTATCGTGTAATCATCATCTCCATGTCTACCCTTCCCACCCTGTTAAGGTATTAAAGCGTGGAACGATATCATTTACTTATCGCATGCTACTGCCTGTCCCAATCCTATTAGTCCCGGGATATTAGGACTTCTAATTCTAAAGGGGAAGAAAGGGATGGGGGCCTTTGTGGAGTTTAAAGGATAAAATTCTAGCTCGACATTCAAAACAAGTATCAAGTAAAAGGGGAGAACAAACAAGCATACAAGGCTCAAATTAACCCCAAAAGTCAAACAACCATTGAGCTTAGCATGCCTTGACAAATACTGATTTGGTCTTAAATTTAAATTAAGCANGTCCCAATCCTATTAGTCCCGGGGTATTAGGACTTCTAATCCTAAAGGGGAAGAAAGGGATGGGGGCCTTTGTGGAGTTTAAAGGATAAAATTCTAGCTCGACATTCAAAACAAGTATCAAGTAAAAGGGGAGAACAAACAAGCATACAAGGCTCAAATTAACCCCAAAAGTCAAACAACCATTGAGCTTAGCATGCCTTGACAAATACTGATTTGGTCTTAAATTTAAATTAAGCAACGAGCGGACTGGTTCAACACATGTATTTAAATAGAAAGTCTGCATTAGGTAACTCGGATACAGTTGTCAGGGACTGACCCAATTCATTAATTAGCCAATCTTTTGTTTATGAGTTGAAATAAAAAAAACCTAGGCGTAGTATCTGTTAATTTCAGTAAAAAGATGCAAAGAGTTACCAGTAGTTTCAGAAATATGCAAGTTGATTTTAGAAAAAGATTTATCAGTTTAAATAAAGAGAAAATATGCAAATCGATTTTAGAAAAGAGTTACCAGTTGTGTCAGAAAATATGTAGACTGATTAAAAGGTTTACGAGTTTAGGGGAAGTACAGATTGGTTATAGGAAAAGGTTTACCAATTTTAGTGGGGTTTTAAAAGTAGAAAATTACCAGTTTTAGTAAAGACACGAGTTCCAGCAATCGATACTGATTAAGAATGAATGATGCTATTAAAGACGAGGTTTCCTATAGGCATGCTTTCTATACGTTTACTGATTTTAACACCCTTTCATGACATTAATAGGAGTCTTATACACATGAGTCTATATGCAACTTTGTTATTAAGCCTGTAAACGGTTTGCCTAATGACATTCGTATATGCAGAAATTCAGGAGCCTATATACATAATCTCTATATTTGTCATGATAGAACATGAATGTTAAATCCTTTAGACATGCTTTCTAGGTGATTTTGCAGTAAATTTAAGCGTTAAATCTGATAGGCATGGTCTCTATGTGACTGAATCAGTATTAAAGACCCTATAGGCAGGATTTCTACTTTGATTAAAAAAAGAAGAATCCTAACTCATGATTTTTACCCCTTGGATGTAAGAAAAGTACAGACCCCTCCCACACCCTTTTACTATACTCCCCGTGTTTCATACAAAATTATTACAATCCAATGAATCAAACAGGAAATTAAAAGAAACACCAAAAGCTAACAGCTAGATCTGAGCAACCTAATTCAACCTTAATGTCTGATAACATGAGATTGAGCCACTTCCAAGATCCAGATTTTCGAAGCCTTCTCTTTATCCTAGGAGTTTCAAAGTTCAAAGGAATCTCAGGGATTCCAGGCATTGCTTACACCCAGGATACTATCAGAACTAGAGTAGTGCAGTGTGGAAGAGCCAGCTCTCATGCATCCATGTTCAGAGGGAGCTCAGGGGTCCCAAAGAATGGCTTGCAAGAGAGGGGCAGAACTTATAGCTATGAGTAAGTGCAAAGTGAAAGGGGAATTGGGGAGCCATGGCAGGTGGTGGTCATACCTAGCCACAAAGTAGGCTGGGATACCCCTGACCACTTGTTTGGTTGAACAAGTTAGGAGCAGACCTTTTGAAGGTCAGACCAAAGCTAGATAGTGATTAGGACATTATCAAACCCCAGTCCAGGGCTCAGACACATAAAAAGGGAAAAAGGGAATGGGTATTGATTGAGTTTGGGATTCAAAGAATCCAGTTCAGGATCATAGACATCAAATCGGAGTGTTGTTATGTCCTGAACCATAACTCACATACAAAGGGTAAAGGGTAAGGGGATTCACAAATTATCAAATTAATGACAAACAACTGATTGCATACATAATTTAAATACTGAACTATAACGGAAAAGGGAAGCATGCGACAATATGCTTGAAATAATTCGGCAGAATTAAACAAATTGTTGTTGAGGCATGTAAACTAATTAAGACATACTAGTAGAGAAGCAAAAGTGTGCAAAAGAAAGTAAACAAACACCACAACAGTGCAAGTATCTGAAAGAGAGAGGTTAAGTGAGAGTGAATTGTGAACTCAGATTGTGTTTTGTGTTCGTGTGTGTCCAAAGAGAAGGGAGGAGAGTATTTATTGTTTTGAAAACGTGTAGAGAAATGAGGTAACAAGTACAAGTCTAACACAAATATGGCATGGACACAAATCAGAATCAAATTAGTATAAGATTCCCCATCAATCAGGGGATTTTTATTCAAACGGATGCTAACAGGTTTTAAATAAGGAAAGGGAGAATGAACCTTGTAAATAGAATGGTTGTTGCCATAAAAGAAGAAGTAAGATAATATAATGGGCAATTAAGTCTAAGCACAGGGTGTAAAATTTTTTTTGGAAAGATTCAGGGAGGCCAATCAAAGGAAAAGAATCAATTACCCCTTAACGGGCGAGTAAAATTAGAATTTTCCTAAGGAAAAGTTTTTTGAAAATTACTCACAAGTTACAGAAAGAACTCAATATATATATACATGAATGCATAAGTAATAGGCACGTGAAGCTAAGTCGTGGCAAAATAATAGCATGTACCAGTAACTAAAAGGCATGATAGTCAAGTTTAAGTGCTTAACAATAGAAAAACAATACTCCGAAGCATGCAAAGAACTCAGAACCAAAAAAAATAGTCAAGAGAATGGAAGCACACTACAATTTCAACGAACGAGTTGCACAAACAAAAAGAGATTGAATAGTCCCAAAGAAACTAGGGTTTTCGAAAATCAAATGAGTTTAGAGGAGATGAGCAGTCAAACAAACAAAACAGGTTTAGAATCCCGGATAAGCCCCAAAATTAGGGATTTTACTCATGCTAAATCAGATATAGGAGAGGGTAAATCAAGTGAATAATAAACAGAAACTCAAACAAGATCCCAAAATTAGGGCTTTTAACATGCTAATTCAGATAAAAATACGGTGAATCAAACAACCACTAACAAACAGATCTGGAAACTCAAATAAAATCCCCAAGAAAATTAGGGTTTTCAACATGCGAGTTCAAATAGAATATAATACAAACAAACATAGTAAAAACATGTTAAGATTCAGAGAAGAGATGTTCGAGATAAAATAATATGAAACCCTAGTTGAGGAAAATAGAGTTTTTGAAAGCAAACATTAAAGAATCTTTGAGAAAAACGCATAGAAGGTTCACACACACATAGATCCAGAACACATCTAAAATAAATTGAAGGAATATCAGAGATTAGGGTTTCGTAAGAAACCCAAGAGACGAGATAGGCTTTAGAAACCATTGATCTGAGCAGAGAAGTCGAAGATCGAGCTCGAATAGCCATGGCTGGCCAGGAAAGGGTTGAAGATGACCGGAGAACAGTCATCGCACAAAGGCTTGGTCTGAACCCTTCAAGATCTGGTCGTTGGACCTTTAGAAGTGAGCACAGAAGCCATGAGAGGCTAGGATATGCCTCCGATGAGCCTGAGAAGCCATAGATTAGGGCTTAGATGAGAGGCGGCGACTAGGGTTTGAGGTGGTGTTAAGAGCATTAGAGAGAGATGAGGGAGTAGAGGCGGCGGTCTTTGAGAGAATGGGGAGGGTTTGGGGGGTCATTGTGAATTAACTAAGTAAGGGGGAGCCTGGGCCGTTGATCATGCTAAGATTAAAAGGGACAGGGCCGGTTCGGGTGATTGGGTTAGGGGTCGGGTTGGCATGGTAGTTGGGTTGGGCAATTTTAGGCCTGGATTTGGGTTAATTGAGGTTGCCAAATTGGCTATAATTGAAATGCAATTGAGGCCAAATCGTAAATAGACAATTTTTCCTTTTATATTTTATAAAATAGTAATACAGATTTAAAAAAAAAATTAAGAGTATTGGGTAAATGAATATTATATAAGTATTAATTTGAAAATGCTGGGACTAATTTTATAAACATAAAATGCCATAAATTACAAGATAGGCTATAATTGCAACTATATGCAGTTTACTTTTAAAAATACCAAATGAACTTGTAAAATTATGCGAAAATTACCTTAATTATATTTTGGTGTAAATGTGAAAATAAAAATGAATTATTCACCAAAATGATAATTTTGGAAATAATTATTGGATTTTGTTGTATAAAAATAGGTAATAAGTTAGTTTTAAAAATCATTAAAAAATGCCAAAACTCTTGGGTGTGCTTATATATGCACCAATATGCTATATTGGAAATATTTGGGTATAAAAATACTTAGGAAAAAATTGGGTATCAACACTAACTTCCACAATAGGCGCCAAAGCACTCTCGGGTTATCCAAAACCCAAATCGGGCATACGCCCAAGTCCAAAATCATCATACGAACCTGCTGGAACCTTCAGATCCTGATTCCGAGGTCGTTTACTCAAAAATCCCATCCTAGTTAATTCTTTCCACTTTAAGCTTCCAAAATGAGAATTCTCTTTCCAAATCCTCTCTGAACTTCCCGAAATTTAATTTCGACTGCGTGTACAAGTCGTAATACCTAAATTGAAGCTGTTCATGGCCTCAGACTGTTGAACGATGTGCTAGGACTCAAAACGATCGGTCGAGTCATTACACACAAAGTAATTGTGTGGTATATATAATGCGGCAGTTTAAAACAAGTAATATGAAAGCGATAAACCAATGAAAACAAAGATATGGAAATACTACAACAGGTAAGCAAGTAAGTGACAGATATAAAAAGAAAGTCAACACATAGAACGGTACCCTATAGTACCTGCTGCGGCATGCAGCCAGATCCATTTATTTATCGTCAACGCCGCTCACTAGGGGTGTGCAAACTCCGAGAAGGGCCCCTTACAGTCCAAGCACAATAACAAGCCATCTCGTGGATCCAATCTAGGCCCTAGGCCTCGTATCAATATCAATATAATACTGCTGCGTCGCGCAACCCGATCCCATAGTATCTTCACTACTGGCACATGGCCATACTCAGTCTAGAAATTATATAAGTCCCTCGGGCAATAGTAAAATAGTAGTTCACAAAAAAAATTGTAGTTCTCAGTCCAAAATATCATTTAATATATCATTTAGCTAAAAAAACAAAAACAGGGCTAAAATGGCTGAGTTGTAAAATAATAGAAAAGGGTACAACTGAGTTCAAGTAGTAAATCCAAACAATGAGGAAATAGTGACAAAAAATCCCCGAAGGATACAAATAGTTGGCACAGGCCCAAATATGGCAATCAATCCAATTAATGATAATAACAAATAAGCTTCAATCAAATACGCAAAAAACATCACTCGAGACGGACCAAGTCACAATCCCCAATAGCAAATGACTCCACGCTCATCACCAAGCGCGTGTCTCACCTCAATATAGCACTACGATGTGCAAATCCGAGGTTTCAAACCCTTAGGACATCATTAATCACCTCAAACCGGCCAAAGCTCTAGCTTTCTATGCCCTTTCCTCTCAAATCGGCATCCTCGTGCGTCGAATCTAACGAAAACCAAAATGAATACGTCACAATGTGTCGAGGAAACAAAACCCAAGCGAAAACAATCGAAAAATATCAAGTATGACAGAAGAATAGTTGAGGCTGCAACTCCAATTCCGCTTCTACGGCCCCGCACTTGTGGTCCCACACTCGCTGGAGCGGTTATGGCAGAAGAATAGTTGAGGCTGCAACTCCAATTCCAAAATCTTTTCGACAACTATCTGAAATCATCCCGAAGCACCCTGGGACCTCAAACAAAGGCACCAACAAGTCACAAACCACTATCCAAACTTTTACCAATCCTTAAAACACCTAAAACAACATCGAAACCTAGAATTAACCATGGATTTAAGCCTACGATCTCCAAATTCCTCAAAATACACTTTCGATCAAAAGCCTATCAAACCTCATCCGAATGACCTGAAATTTTGCAAACACGTTACATTCAACACTACTGAGCTATTCCAACTTCCGAATTCCATTCCAACCCTCAGATCAAAATCTCACTATCGAACCGGAAACTTCAAAAATTCAACTTCCGGCATTTCAAGCCTAAATTAGCTACGGACCTCCAAAACACAATCCGAACTCGCCCCTAATCCCGAAATCACTCAAGGGAGCTAATGGAACCATCGAATTTCCATTCTGAGGCCGTCTTCACACCATTCAGACCATGCTAAACTTTCTAACACTTAAGCTCCCATTTAGGGACTAAGTGTCCCAAAACTCTCCGAAACTGAAAACCGAACATCCTAGTAAATCAAAATAGCAGAAATAAACATGATGAAAGCAATTAAAAGGGGATAGGGGCTAGGGGCATTAATTCTTAAGACGAACGGTGGGGTCGTCACATCCTCATACACTTAAACATCCATTCGTCCTCGAACGAGCACAGAGAAATACCTAAAGTAGTGAATAGCTGAGGGTAACGGCTGCGCATATCCTACTCGGTCTCCCAGGTTGCCTCCTCGACCAGGTGACCTCGCCACTAAACCTTTACTGATGCAATATTCGTTGAACTCATCTTCCTAACCTGCCAGTCCAATATTGCCACTGGCTCCTAAACATAAGATAGATCCCTGTCCAACTAGACTAAACTGAAATCCAACACCTGCGACGGATAGTTATGACACCTCTAGAGCATTGAAACATGAAATACTGAATGAGTTCCTGCCAGGCTGGGAGGTAAGGCAAGATCATAAGTAACCTCCCCAACTCGCCTCAATATCTCCAAAAGGCCAATAAATCACGCACTCAACTTCTATTTCTTCCCAAATCTCATAACGCCCTTCATAAGCGAAACCCGAAGTAGAACCCACTCTCCAACCATATTAGAAACATCACGAACCTTTCAGTACGCATAGCTCTTCTATCTGGACTAGGCTGTACGAAGTCTATCCTAAATTACCTTAACCTTCTCCAAAGCGTCCTGAACTAAGTTTGTGCCCAATAACCTTGCCTCATTCGGTTCGAACCAACCCGCCGGAAATCTACACCACCTACCATATAAAGCCTCATAAAGTGCCATTTAAATGCTAGATTGATAACTGTTGTTGTATGCATGCAAACTCCGCCAATGGCAAGAACTGATTCCAAGACCCTCCAAATTCAATCACACACGCATGGAGCATATCCTCAAAAATCTAAATAGTACGCTCAGACTGCCTGTTCGTCTAAGGGTGTAATGATGTACTCAACTCTACCCGAGTACCCAACTCATGCTGAACGGCCCTCTAGAATTGTGATGTGAACTGTGCACCTCTATCCGAAATGATGGAAACTGGAATACCATGCAAACGAACAACCTCCCAGATATAGATCTCCGCTAACCGCTCCAAATAATACATAGTACAAACAACAATAAAGTGAGCGAACTGGGTCAGCCGATCCACAATCACCCAAACAGCATTGAACTTTGCCAAAGTCTGTGGGAGCCCAACTACAAAGTCTATGGTGATCTGCTCCCACATCCACCCTGGAATATCTATCTGCTGAAGCAACCCACCCGGTCTCTAGTGCTCATACTTCACCTGCTGAAAGTTGAGTCACCGAGCTGCAAACCCAACTATATCCTTCTTCATCCGCCTCCACCAACAGTGCTACCTCAAATCCTAGTAAATCTTTACGGCACCCCGATGAATGGAATGACGCAAACTGTGGGCCTCCTCTAGAATCAGCTCCCGAAGCCCATCAATATTGGGTTCACAAACCCAACCGTGCATCCTCAGTACTTCGTCCTTTCCAATGGTCACATCTCTTGCATCACCATGCTAAATCTTGTCCTTGAGGATAAGCAAATGAAGGTCATCATACTGACGCTCCCTAATATGATCAAATAAGGAAGACTCAGAAATCGCGCTAGCTACAACCTGACTAGGCTCCGAAAGATCCAATCTCACAAACTGGCTGGCGAAGGCCTGAAAATCCATTGCCATGGGCCTCTCTGATGCTGGTAAATAAGGAAAACTCCCCAAACTCTCTGCCTGGCGACTCAAAGCATCGGACACCAAATTGAGCTTGCCTGGGTGATACAAAATAGTAATGTCATAATCCTTCAGCAACTCCAACCATCTCCTCTAGTGTGACTTTAGATCATTTTGTTTGAACATGTGCTGGAAGCTCCGGTGATCAGTATAAATCTCACAAGGCACACGTACAAATAATGACGCTAGATCTCCAAGGAGTGAACAATAGCAACTAAGTCAAGATCATGGACAGGATAATTCTTCTCATGTACCTTCAACTGACTGGATGAGTAGGCAATCACCCAACCGTCCTGCATCAAAATCGCTCTAATACCAATCCTCGTGGCATCAAAATAGATAGTATGAGACCCCGAACCCTTAGGAAATATCAAAACTTGGGCTATAATCAAAGCTATCTTAAGCTTCTGAAAGCTCACCTCACACTCTTCCATCCACTAGAACGGAGCACCCTTCTGGGTAAGTCTGTTCATACTGGCTTTAATCGATGAAAACCCTTCCACAAAATGATGGTAGTAACCCACAAACCAAGGAAACTGCGGATCTCTATAGTTGAGGATGGTCTGGGCCAATTCTGCACTGCCTCTATCTTCTTCGGAGCTACCTGAATACCCTTACACGATACCACGTGACCTAAGAATGCCACTGAATCCAACCAAAACTCATATTTCGAGAACTTAGCATGTAACTTCTTCTTTCTCAGAGTCTGAAGCACAGTCCTCAGGTGCTGCTCGTGATCTTCCCGGCTATAGGAATACACCACAATATCATCAATAAAGATAATGACGAACGAGTCAAGATATGGCAGAAACATACTGTCCATCAAATGCATAAAGGCTGCTGGGGCATTGGTCAGACCAAATGATATAACAAGGAACTCGTAATGACCATACCATATCTTGAAAGCAATCTTTAAGATATCTAGCTCCTGAATCTTTAATTGATGGTAACCTGAGTGTAATTCAATTTTAGAAAACACATGTGCGCCTTGAAGCTAGTCAAACAGATCATCAATATGAGGCAAATGATAACGATTCTTCAAAGTAACCTTGCTCAACTGGTAATAATCAATATACATATGCATAGAACTATCCTTTTTCTTCAAAAACAAGACATGAGCACCCCAAGGTGATACACTGGCCAAATATAACCCTTATCAAGCAATTACTGTAACTGATCCTTCAACTTCTTCAACTCATGAGGAGCCATACAATATGGAGAAATAGAAATGGGCTGAGTGCCCAGCAATATATCAATGCAAAAATCAAAATCTCTATCAGGCAGCATGCTAGGAAGATTAGTTGGAAACATATTGGGAAAATCCCGTACTACTGGGACTGAATCAACTGAAGGGGTATCGATACTGACATCTCTCGCATAAGCTAAATACGTGTCACACCCTTTCTCAACCATACATTGAGCTTTAGGAAAAATAATAACTCTATTTGGAGTGTGATCCAAAGTATCCCTCCACTCAACACGCGATACACCTAGCATAGCCAGCATCACAGTTTTGGTATGACAATCAAGAATAGCATAATGGGGAGACAACCAGTCCATGCCCAAGATAATATCAAAATCTACCATGCTGAGTAATAATAAATTGGATCCAGTCTCAAAACCACAAAGAGTAACCAAAAATGACCGATAAATGCAGTCCACAACAGGATAATCTCTCATAGGAGTGGAAACATAAATAGGGGAACTCAAAGAATCCTGAGGTACACCCAAATGCGGAGTAGAATAAGAAGACACATAAGAGTAAATGGAGACTGGATCGAATAGAACCGATGCATCTCTATGACAAACCATGACAATACTTGTGATGATAGAATCGGAAGCAATAGCCTCGGTGCGAGCAGGAAAGGCATAGTATCTAGCCTGGCCTCCCACTCTAGGGCGACCTCTACCTCCTCGACCTCCACATCTAGCTAGCTGAGCAGGTGGGTTAGCAATTGGAGCTGTAACCATAGCCTGATAACTCTATAGGGCATGCTGTGGCTGAGAAGTCTGTGGAGGTGCACCCCTCCCAGGTCTAGGGCAATCCCTCACCACATGGCGTGTGTCTCCACACTCAAAAAAAGATATGAGATATGGGAGGATGTGGTAGCTGTCACTGTCTTGGGCCAAGTCTACTAGACTAACCTCTGAAAGCACCTTGCATAGGAGACGCGCTAGAAACTAAAGGTGCATAATAAGGCTCTTGAGGCCTAGCAGGAGCTGGAGCACTACTGACTGTTGTAAGAGCTAAATGAATAGGGCAACTCATAAAGCCCCTACCATGACGACCTGCAGCTGGGGCATGGGCACCAGAATAATGGCCCGACTCTCAAGACCTCTTGGCCTCCCTCTCATCTCTCTCCCTAGCATGCATACCGTCAATCCTCTTAGCAATGCTCACCACCTGCTGATAAGACATATCTATCTCCAACTCACGAGCCATGCTAGACCTGATGCTAGTAATAAGCCCCTTAATAAACCGGCGAACCCTCTCGCGAACAGTAGAACACAAGGATAGTGCATGCCTAGCCAAACTGGTGTAACATATAGCATACTCTGAAACAGTCATAACACCCTGGCGCAAATTCTCAAACTCTATGCCATATCCATCCCTGAGGCTCTAAGGAACATACTCCCCTAGGAACAGATTTGGAAAATGAGTCCAAGTCAATGAAGCTGCCTCATCCGGGCTGTCTAACTCATAACTACAACACCACTCTTACGTGGCTCCTCGAAGCTGGAAGGTAGTGAAAAAACCCCACTAAATCCTAAGATACCCATGGTACGAAGAATATGGCAGCATTGATCCAAAAATCCCAAAGCATCGTCTGATGCTAAACCATTGAAAAGAGGACGATTATATTTCTTGAACCTCTCAAGCCTCCACTGCTCATCCTCGGAAGCTGATGCCCTATCCTCAGGTTGATCTAGAACTATGGGTTGTACCTGCGTAATCTCTGGATCCTGCTCCACATGCACTCTTTGCTCAGGAGTGCGGCGGCGGGAGTCTGTGATCCTCCTTCGGCCTGGGATGTGGCTGCAGCAAGGGGAAGCAACCCTGACTGAGCCAAAGTGGTGTACAAGCTCATAAACTATGCCAGCGTCTCCTCAAATGCTTGTGTGGTAGTAGTAGTAGTAGGTGTATCATGTGTCTGAGCTATGGCTGGAACTACCGGTGAAACCTCGGTGGCGGCTCGCACAGGTGCTCTGGCTATACTGCATGCGCATCCTTGACCTCTACCTCGGCCACGGCCTCTAAAGGCTACAGTAGGGGCCACGAGGTCTTGATCATCTCGGGTAGAACGTGCACCATGTGTGAGAGAATAGAAGACAGAAGATTAGAATTGTGATATCAAAATCTCGCATGACAAGGAAATCAAATGAAATAGAATTTCCTAATAGTTACATAGTCTCTCGTGGTTAAGTACAAACGTCTCCGTATCGATCAGCGAGACTCTAATAAACCGCCTTATGATTCATGACTCCTATAAACTTAGAGCTCTAATAACAATTTGTCACAACCCTGGTTTACCCTCCGTGAACAATCGTGATAGCACCTAGTCTCTTTGACTAGGTAAGCCTAAATTTGCGTGAGTAAAACAATTTAAAGCAAAACAAAGAAAATAAACAGCGTTTATAAGTGCCACTAGGCATACACAGTGTTTAACTTTAAAACCAATAGATAAATCCAAGACCTGGAAACCCACAAATCACAAGATAAAAAATACTACATAGCTCTAACTCTGGAATGTCTAACAAGAACAGAAAATACAGAAGGGCTAATACTTAAAGCAAGAATAGAAAGGGACTCCTCGGTCTACGGATGCTGTAGATACACCTCAAAGTCGCTAGAGCAGTTTCCTAGCCTCAGGGGTGATAGGAATGAGTCGCAATACCTAGATCTGCACATGAAAAATATGTACAGAAAGGGCATGAGTAAACAATAGTGGTACTCAGTAAGTGTCAAGCTTAACCTCGGTGGGATAGTGACGAGAAAGGTCAGGGCCCTAATGAGATAAGATAATAATATAAGTATGACAGACTAAGATAAGCAATGCGATTGAAAGCTAACAATAAGAATTTCATACGAGAAAGCAAGGAATTCAATAAGCGAAATAGAGACTAAAATAGACACACGGATAATAACCGGGGATTTCTCAGTATCCCAAGGATCTCTTAGTATCCTCAATCTATACTAGCGATCTCTTGGTATTCTGAGGATCTCTTGGTATCCTCAATATATTCTAGGGATCTCTTGGTATTCTGAGGATATCCTTGTATCGTCTATATACGTGCAGGGATCTCAGTAAAATCCATAAACACATACGAGGGATCTCCAGGGATGTCGTCCCGTAGTCCCAAAGTAAAGCACACAGCAGCAACAAAGGAATACTCAATTATGCTTAATATTGTACCAAGTATACAGTTAATTCTATCCTAACATGCTTCACATAATACAATTAAGGCAGTTTAAACTAATAAGCAATTAAGTCAACTAATCATTCTTTTCTAAACTAGAAACACGCTAAATTTGCTTGTAGAATAAAACACGAAAAAGGAACTCAACTGAAATACTTAAAGTAAAACTGAATTTCCAACAATTAGCTAAAGTACGCACTTATCAGCTCACGTAATCAAATATATCATATCCTAAGGAGAAGGTCCCCTACGCAAGGTTAGACAAGTCACTTACCTCGAACCAGCTTAATAATAAACCCAAAACCACATTCTTGCCACGAGTATCCGACTCCAAGTTGCCCAAATCTATTCAATTCAATTGTACATTGTAAATAACACATCAAGTAATTGATTCTACAAGGAAATTCTAAGTTAATACTCAAAATTATGTAAAATAACGAAAACACCCCTTGGGCCCACGTCTCAAAATCAGGTAACATTCATATTTCCAAAAACCTCGTACTCTCACGAGTTCAGTAACATCAAAAGTACCACAATCGGACCTCAATTTGTCCCTCAAATCATCACTCATAGGTCTCTAGTTAGACAAGCCCCGACA
>MU700985.1:0-21069 GCA_026770625.1 Nicotiana glauca | reverse complement strand
TTATGGATAAACATTACCCCCAGTAGAAGATTATCCATACCGGGTATAATAAATTTATCCTTTCAGTATCCGGTTATAGATAAACATTACCCCCGGTAGAAGATTATCCATACCGGGTATAATAAGTTTATCTTTTCAGTATTCGGTTATGGATAAATATTGCCCTCTGTAGAAGATTATACATACCGGGTATAATAAGCTTATCCTTTCGATACTACGTTATAGATAAACACTACCTCCGGTAGAAGATTATCCATACCGGGTATAATGAGCTTATCCTTTCAGTACTCCGTTATGGATAAACATTACTCTTAGTATAAGATTATCCATATCGCATATAGTAGCAGCTTACACACCAGCTTGTAGTAGCTTACACAGCAGTTTGTGGTAGCAGCTTACACATCAGCTTGTAGTAGCAGCTTTCACAGCAGCTTGCAGTAGCAGCTTACTCAGCAGCTTCCTTTCTTCTATAAATAGAAGAGTTTTCAGCTCATTATGTACATCAGTTTGAATTCGAATAATATATCAGTTTCTTTCTATACCTGTCTTTACATTATAGTCTTTATTTTATAACAGTAACCTATTAATTAGAGTAATAAATAAGAGTCTTTTCATAATTATTTGACAAGCATCTTTAAATACTTTTTTTTTATGATAGGGATTTTATAGTTGCACTATTATAAAATAAACGTAAACGAAGAAAAATAAAAAAGATCAAGTCAACTCCCAAACAGCCCTAGAAAACAGATGGCGTGGCGCGTGTTCTTCGCAAGCACCCTGGACTACGGATGCATCAATATCATATTATTGGGGAAAATTAATTTAATTTTTGAATTAAATTAAACAAATAACAATATACCTTTTGTGGTCCGATCCTTTCCCGTACCCCGCGCTTAACGGGAGCTTAATGCACCGGACTGCTCTTAAAATTAATGTAGGAAATGTATATTTTTGTATGTAAAATTTTTTCAATATAATTGCATTTATATGATATGTATTATTACTACTAGAAATCCCGTAAAAATGAACCAAAAAAACCAATCAACTTTGATCGGTAATGGCCAATAACTGTCCAAAAGGCGACCATTTAGGTGTGACCGGTATTTTGGAGGTCGGAAAGGCATATCGACCAAAGTTGGTCGAAAATTACCAACCAACTTTGGTCGGTCAATTAAATTCAAAAAAAAAAAAATAGTGCAAAAAAAAAAACAATCAAAGTTGATCGGTTTTTTAATTGTTTAATCAAAAGATTCATCATTTGGGAATCGAATCGGGTCTGTACTGTGACAGGATACTATTCTACCAGTAGACCATTGATGCATTTTGTTTTAAGACTGTCTTTTATTTGATTTATACTCTTTGATTATATTTTCGCACGAAAGTAACCTACCAAAGTTGGTCGGTTTTTTAAAATGATCGGCCGAATTAACCGACCAATTTTGGTCGGTTTTTTTAACATTAATTTTTATTTATTTTAATTGAAAAATCGACCAAAGTTGGTCTGTTTCTTAAAAAAAAAATTCACGGGACTCAAAAATAATTTTTCGCATTTTTGCGCCAAAGAAAACTGACGAAAGTTGTTCGATTTCGTAAAAAAAAATTTAAAAAATAAAATATTTTGAAAACCGACCAACTTTGATCGGTTTTCGGCCGATTTTTTGACCGACCAAAGTTGGTCGGTCGACCCTTGGTCCGTTTTTAATGAATTTCTAATAGTGATATATATATCACTTTAATTTGTCAATCTTACTATTAAATTATTTGTTATAGTATAAGCACCCAATACATGTTTTTTAAAATTGTCCTATACCTGCACTAGAGGACATCATTATACAAGGGATAATTTATTCTAAAGAGACAAAAGAATAAAACACTAAGAAATTATTTCATTGCTTATATCATGATAAAACACTCCGTATACGTACCGTACTTATCTTCTTGTTGTTTTGTTTTGTTTTGTTTCTTAATCAAATGCTGGAAAGAGGCAGATATAATTATTACCCAATATTATTTCAATTAGCACTGCATCATTTATAAGTATCACGACCCTAAACCCAACATGGTCGTGATGACGCCTCTCGTAAAGATAAGACCAGCCGACTAAATTTCAATTCACTTTAAGCAATTAAAATAATACTCCTTCCGTTTCAATTTATGTGAGCCTATTTTCTTTTTAGTCCATGCCAAAAAGAATGACCTCTTTCCTTATTTGAAAATAATTTACCTTTATGCAATGATTTATTGCCAAACAAAATATATGTGCTTCATTTTACACCACAAGTTCAAAAGTCTTCTCTCTTTTCTTAAACTCCGTGCCCAGTCAAATGGGTTTACATAAATTAAAACGGAGGGAGTAATTACTAAGTCTTTAATGAGAAATAAAATTCAAAAATAAGCATTTAACAGCATAATTTGCGAAAATAGAAGTCAATACGGTCCGTCATCGGGGCGTCACAAGTCACGAGCAACTAAAATAATATTACCAGTCTGAAAGTCTACTCCACTACGAAATAACTAAATCGGAAGAGAAATAAGACAGAGGGAGGTTGCATTGGGCTGCGAATCGCCAAGCAGTTACCTAGTAGAACTCGGAAGATCTGTTGGAACTGTCAGCTCTCAGTAGCAATACCTGTAGCGCCCGAATTTGCACACAGAAGTGCAGAGAGTAAAGTGACTACTTCCAACTCAGTGAGTAATAAGAATAAATGAAAACTGAACGATATAAAATCACGTTAAACACAACATTTAGCTATCAGAGGCATAACAAAATCAGTAACACAATTTAACAATGGAATCTCATAAAAATACCTTTTTAAGTAGTCAACAATAGATAGGAAAAATATCTAGGAATGGTAAACACATAAGAACTGCCCCTCGGGCACCATAATATCAAATCAGCCCGTCGGGAAATATCACAGAACAATACCAATCCCACGGGCTATATCTCATGTCAGAATGCGTACCCGCGTTCACTGGGGGTGTGCAGACTCCTGGAGGGCCCCTTACGGCCCAAGCACAATATCAAGCCATCTCGTGGCATCATAAATAGGTTTTCGACCACATATCAATATCAAGCTACCTCGTGGCATACAATCTCAGGCCGTCGGTCTCATTATCATAATTAATATCACTGTTGTTGCGTGCAGTCCGACCCAAAAGTATCCTCACAATACAGGCTCTCAGCCTTACTCAGTCAGAATCTCATAAGCCTTTTGGGCAATAGTAAAGATATGCAGCTCGGATCAAAATATCTTTAAAATATCATTTAAGGTTTCTAAAACAGATTAACATAGCTGAGTTCTCAAAACATTGAAAGATCTGGCATGACTGAGTACAAGTATGAAATCAAACAGTGAGAAAAATATCGCTAACGATCCCATAAGGGTTCCAATAGTTGGCACGAGCCCTAATATGGCATTTATCCCAAAGTTTAATAAGATCAAACAATTTGCTACCAAATATACATAAAAATAATCATTCCGGATGGACTAAGTCAATATCCCCAATGGTGCACAACCCCACACTCGTCATCTAGCGTGTGCATCACCTCAACACAGCCGAACATTGTGAAATTCGGGGTTTCATACCCTCAGAACAACATTTAAAATTATTACTCACCTCGAACAAGCTTGAAAAGCAACTCTGCAACATGCTTGCTTCTCAAACCAACTTCCGAGTGCTCCAAATCTATCAAGCTCAGATTTTTATCATCAAATTATGCTAAAAGAATGAATTCCAATTGAAAAATATTGATTTTAAGCACAAAACCTGAAATCATCCAATACTCGACCCCGGGCCAGTGTCCCGGAACTGGACAAACTTTATACCAAAATGTTATTCATCATCTTACGAGTCCGTACATTTAAAGAACTCAAAAATCGGAGTTTGTTTGACCTCTCAAATCATCTCTAGAAGGTCTCATAATCTCAAGCCCTAACTCCACCTTTTTCTATTGATTTTCATGAATTAAACATTGATATTTTGTTCCTTAATCACAAATAATCGAGTTTTATGGTCCAACATCCTTACCTCAATGAAGAACAATAATTTTCTCTCTTCAAAAGCGCATTAGAGCTCTTTTCCGTTCAAAAATAGTGTAAAAGGGTTTAATGGTCGTGGAGGGTTTATTTAAATACTGCTCACGCATTTTACTATTCACACGAGTTACTGTTCATGCTGTTGTGAAAAAATACAGTAGCTTTTCTTCTAGTCTAAATTGATCCTTTAACCTTTCGAGATCCACCTGAGGCCTTCGGAAATCTCAACAAATATACCTACATATCCCATAACATCATTCAAACTTATTAGAGCCTTCGAAACTCCAAAAACAACATCAACACACCAAAATCACATCAAATTCAAGCTTATAAACTTTGAAATTTCTAAATTCCACTAATGACACCGAAACTATCCAAAACAACTCCGATTGACCTAAAATTTTGCTGACATATCCAAAATGACATTACAAACCTGTTCCAACTATTGGAATAAAATTCCGACCCCGATAGGCTATTTTCCACTGCCGACACAAAATCATCAAAAACTAACTTTCGCCAACTCAAGCCTAATTCAACACCAAAACATTACAAAAATATTCCGGACATATTCCTAAGTCCCAAATCACCTAACGAAACTATCTGAGCCATAAAATCCGCATTCCGAGGTCGTTTACCAATAACTCAACTCTCGGTTAGCTTTTCTAACTCTAAAGCTACTTTTAGAGACTAAGTTTCTCAAACCTTACCAAAACCATTCCGGATTCAATCCGACCAGTCCGATACCATATAACACGGATAAACAAAGCATAAAGAAGCAGAAATGGTGAAAATTGGAGTGGTAACCCATGAGACGACTGGCCTGGTCGTCACAACAAGTCTTGCAAAGCTAAAAATAATGCAACATTAGCGATCAATTATGGTCCAATTCTATCAAAGGTTAGGGTAAATATGTCTTCCTAATCTTAAAAAAGGATTGCTTGTACAATTGTATATATGATCATTTTTTCTAAGATTCTTTTTCCAGTAATTAACATTTTAGCACTTCATATTTGAGATTATATTCCATTTGAGCGTATCAAAGTACGATAGTCTATATTGTGCGGGAGACTCCAGTAAAATCTATCCATGGAGTATATGTTTTATCTGACCTAAGGGGCATGCCCCTGTTTTTTTGTTTTTATTGCTAAAACGAAGATCTTTTATTTATGACGAAAATTAAAGAGTGTGATTATTACAACAAGGTACTGATCTTATCGATGCAGTTCCTAAAATGTCTTTGTAAAAATGTAATACAGGTACTTATTGAGAATATATGAATATAATACAGGAATGTTATCTAAAACATCACAAGCTATAATATGAATTATTTTGGGTGGTTGTGATGACTCTCAATAATCAAGATGTAGTTCTAGCCTCAAGGAATATACTAATTATAAACCAACACTAAACCTTTTAATTAATTAGTTGAGCAGGTTATATGCATAGCTCATCATCTCTAATTTACAAATTACTTCATCTATATCTGGTGGCTTGCAATCTCGATTTAGGAGTCACATCTTCTAAATTGACCAGTTTAGATATATGCATTACTCAAAGTCTCGACATTGCAAATCACTTCATCTTGCATTCTCGATTTAGGAGTCACATATTTTATTTAAATTTGAAAATAAGAAAAAGGTCCAAACTTTTATTCCATGCATGTTGTCTTAAAAAAAATTACTTATTTACATCAAGTATTTTACATCAAACAAATAAATGCATGATATATATTAAAGCTGCCAATACGGGCTGGGTCAGGCCCAGCTCACGTGTGCTTTAGCAATTGACAGGTTATGCTGTCTAGCCTACCATTTTGATGGGCCTTATAATGGTCAGCCCACCCCAGCCCTATGTGGTAAAAATTGCACGGGGCGCCCTATTTGGCCGCCCCTTTTTAATCTGTAGCCGCTTTATTTTTTTGTTTGCATCCGTACCCACTTTTTAAAAAACTTCAGCTTCTCTTTATAACTGGAAAACTTCAGCTCTGGAGCTGAAGTTTTTATTTTATAACTTGAAAACTTCAGCTCTAGAGCTGAAGTTTCCGGGTTACTAAACAAAAACTTCAGCTCTAAAGCTGAAGTTTTTATTTATAACTGACAAACTTCAGCTCTAGAACTGACGTTTTCTTGTTACAACATAGAAACTTCAGCTCTACAGCTGAAGTTTCCTGGTTACAACATAGAAACTTCAGCTCTAGAGTTGAAGTTTTTATTTTATAACAGGCAAACTTCAGCTGTAGAGCTAAAGTTTTCCGGTTACAAAGACAAAAAGTTCAGCTCTAGAGCTGAACTTCAGGCCCGGCTACTAAAATGCTGAAGTTTTGTGTAATTGTCTTTGCTACTTCAGCCCCGTATGCTAAAGTTATGTGAAAAAGTGGGTACGCTTGCAATATTTTTTGCAAAGCGGGCACAAGTTAAAATATGATGCAAAAAGGGGGTATAGATGCAAATGCCCCCCTATGTGGGCTGCGGGCCCCCACAGTCCGGCCGATTTTTTTTTAAATATAAATTTTTTATTTTTCTTTAAGTTCTAACCTAAAAAAAGATAAATATTTAAAAGTTAAAAAAATCTTATTGGAAAACTTTGAAAAAATTAATAACTTTGTATGTTGTTCCAATATATTATACTCCGTCCGTTCCTATTTATGTAAACCTATTTTCTTATTGGTCTGTTCCTAAAAAAATGGACCCTTTCTAAATTTGGAAAAAAATTAGCATAAACTTCCAATTTTACGCTTAATGAGAAAGCTTTATAACAACACAATATAATCTGGACTCCTTTCTGATTTGTTTAGAACCACAAATTCCAAACCTTCATTTTTCTCTTAAACTCGTGTCCAGTCAAATAGGTTCACATAAATTGGAATGGAGGGAGTAATAAATACTAAAAAAGTAAAAGACAAGATTATTTCATTCACTAAAAATTAAAAATTAAAACTCAAAACAAACTATTCAAGAGAACGTCCATGACACTAATGGGATATCCAGCACAATATCTTCATCAAATACATTTGAATCCGCTTGTGAGAAGGTTGTCTTAATATCTACACTTTATCTATATCTACAATTTATTTGCACTATTAATCAGCTAGATATTAAGAATAATTATAAATTTTTAAAACTAACTAACGTTTTAAGACTTTGACCTTTTAATACGATGAGCTTAACAAACTTCAAGATTGGGATACTCTTCTTGTTATTTTTTGTGTCATACTTTTTATATTTTAAATATGTACTTTTATTAGGCCCACGGGCTAGCCCCGCCCAGCCTCAGTCAAGTCTCACGGGCCACAGGCTTACTCGGGTCGGGCTTAAGCTTCATTTTTAAATGAGCTCAAAAAATTCTAGCCCAACCATGCTAAATCACGGGTTGGGGTGAGCCAGTCCAACGGACAATACCCATATTGACGGCTCTAATATGTATCTTGCATATGAATATTTATTGTTTAACCAGGCATATATAAATTACTTTCTTAAACATAAATTTCTTATTCTTTAATGTAAACATCACGGAGTACGGAAGATAGAGCCATATAGTGAGAGAAACTCTCATCCATCACTAGAAAGAAACTAATGAAAATCCCACCCACAATACCAACCATACCATCGGAACTACCGGACAACACTATCATGGAAGAGGACACCTCCCAAGCCTATTCATACAAGGAAATGCTCCTAGATAAAAAAAAACATACCACACAAGTGACTGCTTTGCCTCCAAGCTAGAATGCACAACAATACAACAAAAAGGAAAGGAAACAACAAGCCCAATCCTACTATCTCAAGAGGATAAAAACAGGTTATATGAACCATGGCGTTACTCAGTTAACATCAAGTGTATACGGAGAAATCGGGGATCCAATTTCTCGGTAACAAGGCATTACAAAAGACCACCCCAAAGGCTTGAAGACCGCGGACCGAGTACCCTCCCCCGAGATATATCGATACCCAGTTTGGGGGCAGTGTTGGCCCAAAACCCCAGTGGGCATAGGGAGTCTTTTAGGAATGCAGCTGGGAGCAACTGAGTTTGTCCGGCTAGTTTAGGGCTAATATACGCCTATATCATGGAGTTAGTCAGCTGTCCCATCCCGTTTTCTTTATAATTAATGCACCCTTGTACTATGTTTGGATCACTCCCCTTCTATATAAGGGGGATCCCTAGCACTTTGTAAAAGGCATCGTTCCAACTATTCTACACGAAATAATAACTCTATCTCTCTTTTCTCTCCAACTTATTCGCTCGAGACTACCACTTCCATTTATTACATGCATACTTGTTTATGCATTTATTGTTTATCATTGGCTATAAATAGCCTTAATTAATTATACTTTAACTGTTAGCTCTTTCCCGTTTATCCTTGATAGCTCGAGCACGAGCCCAGGCATCAACCTCAACGCCCCTCATCGGCTAGTCCAAGATCCGGACAGCAAGCCCCCTGGTTTGATTATAGCCCCGTTTTAATTCGTATTTCATCATTAAGCTTCGCATATCTAGCATCAACTGCTGTAACAACTAGCATAAAAATAGATCACGTATTTTTAGAGTCCCATTAACAAATTAAATTATCATTACGATTTTCATGCTAAATAGTTTGGCGCCCACCATGGGGCCAAAAGTAATAATGATTATTTTCTTGTTGATTTCATTACACAATGCAAGGTATCTTTCACATTTTTCCTTGTCCAATATTTTCAGGTCGAAATGTCTGGTTCAGTGAACAGATTTGAGAACGGCAATCTCGAAAACCATTGGGAAAACAGGGTGGCCATTACGATAATGCACCAAGACCGATTCTAGCGGATGCAGATTCACAAGATACGCAGCAGATCGATAAATTCTCACGCACCGATAGGAGTATACAACATGACGACCAACATGAAGCCCAAAAAACTCTAACTCGGGAAGAATAAGAAGTTAGTCTTCATGGTATTTTTGAAATGTTGTAGGCACATTAGTTTTCGATCGCTCAGCTACAAAGCCACCCGAAGACTCCTAGCACGGTAGGACTGGGAGCTACTCCTCCGGCCGAACAGGTATCATGGAGGTCAAGAATTGACGGATCAGTAGCCGATCCTGCCATCGCAAAAAATGCTCGAGGATCTTGGAAAAAGGATCGAGTCAGGCGAAAGAATGATAGCAGTCAATGACAAAAAGGTTAAAACCTACAACTTCAGGGTCGACCAAATTCGGGCGCGCCCCCGATCCTAAAAGGTGTAGATTCGAAGAAGTTTGTGCAGTGGCCATTCCTAGCGGAAGCAACCCCAAGACCCATTCAAAAGAAGTTTAACATGTCGTAAATCCCAAAATAGAACGGGACCTCAGATCCCAACGAACAAGTCACCACCTGCACGTGCGCAGTAAAGGGAAATGACACAATGGATGATAAAATCATATCCGTCTTACTGAAGAATTTCAGAGAAACACTCTCTAAGGGCCCATGATATGGTATCACAATTTAGCTCCCAACTATATAGACTCATTTTCCATGCTAGCAGACTCCTTCATAAAGGCACACGTCTGCGCCATCAAAGTTGAAACAAGGAAGCCCGACACATTCAACATCAAGAAAATGCGAGAATGAAATGCTACAAGAATTCGTATCTCACTTCCAAATGGAACGAATGGAACTACCCCCGGTCTCCGACGACTGGGCAGTACAAGCCTTCACTCAGGGCCTGAATGGACGAAGCTCAGTGGCCTCAAGGCAATTAAAAGAGTATCTGATCGAGCATCCCGCCGTAACCTGGTCGGACATCCATAATTGGTATCAATTAAAATCAGGGTCAAGGATGACCAGTTGGGAGCCCTTTCGGGCTCAGTATATCCAAACAGGCTCCTAGAGAGGGAGTCGAAACCAAACAAAGAAAGGTATCAACCGTATCCCAAATATCGGAGGAATGCACCAAGACGTAACCCACCTCGCAGCAATCGATCGACGAATCGATGATAGAACACACGGGGACTCATCAATAGAGCCGAATTCGACAGAAATACGAGGCCGATAGGGGTACCTCACTTGGTGGAATAGAACTTCAACGTTGATATATTCGACATTGTGTTCGCTATCAGTAAAATTAGGGATGCCAAGTGGCCTAGGCCCATACAGTCTGACCCTTCACAAAGAAATCACAATTTGGTCTGAGAGTTTCACATCACGCACAGCCACAGGACCGAGGATTGCCATCAACTATGGGAAGAGGTAGCCCAACTACTTAACAAAGGGCATCTCCGAGAATTCTTTAGCCATCAGCAAAAAATCAATTATGAGAAAGATAAGCGACCAAGAAAAATGAAGCAAACGAGCCACAACATGTCATCCACATAATCATGGGAGGCGTCGATACCCTGGAGGAGCCCGTAATGAGAAGGATGAAAATATCCATCACCAGGGAAAAGCGGACCCGTGGATATATTGCCGAGGACACCCTCACATTCAGTGAAGAGGACACCAAGACCTTGTCTCAACCTCACAATAATGCACTGGTAATTTCTTTCCTTGTAAATTCTTTTCAAATAAAATGTGTACTCGTGGATCTAGGTAGCTCGGCTAGCATTATAAGGTTGACGGTGATAGAGCAGCTAGGACTGCTCAATCAAATTGTGCCCGCCACTCGAGTCCTCAACAGATTCAACATGGCAAGTGAAAAGACAAATGGAGAAATCGTCCTCCTGGTCACCGTGCCCGACACGACCCAAAATATCAAATTCCATATCATCGAAGGAGACATTAGATATAATGCCTTATTCAGACAGTTGTGGATACAATGCATGAGAGATGTACCATCCACTCCCCATCAAATGATGAAATTCCCGACAAAGGACATGATCAAAACGGTCTACAGGGAACAACATGTGGCAAGGGAAATGTTTGTGGTGCACGATGTGGCACTGACGCTCATACCCCCGCCCGCAAAAAAGCCAAGTGGTAATCAAGTTTCCGCCTTGATCAAGCCCTATTAAATGAAATAAAGGACCATATCGCATCCTTATCACCTTTTTGATCCTCAGAATATCGCCAGCACATCTCACACTAAGTTACGACCATCTCCCTTTTCATTCGTATTTCATGGCTAACACTTGTGCAGGAACCCAATCAAAGCGGTCAAGAATGCTAACCCCGCTCGAAGACCTTGAGGTTTAAAGCATCAATTGCACTCTTTTCCTTCGGCCGAGTTTTTGTCCTGAAAAATGGTTTTTACCAGCGAGGTTTTTAACGAGGCAACATCTTCGTGCTACCCAAGGAAAAATCAACTAATGCTCAAGGATCCTTCCACAATCAGCCTTGAACGGTGGGAGGCACCCCCCCCGGAAGCCACCCACTCAAAAAAAACCAAGAAATGCCAAAAAGGGTCCCGGTATGAAAGTCATATACCGGGCCAAATAGTCGAATGAATCGTGTCCATGTAGCCGGGACCCGATGGAAAAATACATGTACACTTGTACTAAATAATCAAAGAATATCTTTTGTCAAGTCATCTCGAGATCCAAAATAAGCTCAGTACCGCCGTAAAATAACTCCTCAACCGAAAAATGTTCCGAGCACCCTGGGGCTGACGTCAATGATTTAATACATAAACGACCACCGGGTCGGGATGTCAAAATCACAAGCCCCCAGATAAAGCAACATGGAAATAGCTAAACATCTCCAACGCCAAAAAATTCTATAGTACTCGGGGACTGGAGTAAAAATCTCAAAAGAAAAATGCGCGACCTCAAGGTTGGATCTCTTAAACCGTAAGCCTTCGACGAGGCAATGAAAAGCTCTAAAAAAATGGCTCCCAAGTCAAGTAACTCTCAATGACTCAGGGTCTGCCATCAAAACACCGCCTCCATCAACTCATCAATACATGAGGCCATAAGATCCGACCCCAAAAATTTAGGCTCTATGTCGCATTTGTAAGACACTCGAAAGGGCATACCCTCAACATAGACGCCTATACTACTATGCTCAGGATAAAAAACGACATGAAAAAAAACTGTAACACCTCAACAGCATGAAAAACCCTTTAAGACAACAATAGCATTAAAAACCCGTAACACCTCAACGGCATGAAAAACCTGTAAGACTTCAACGGTATGAAAAACCTGTAAGATCTCAACAACATGAAAAACCTATATGACCCCAACAGGATGAAAAACCTATAAGACCTCAACGGCATAAAAACTATAAGACCTCAAGAGGCATGACAAAACTGAAAGACCTCAACAGGCATGACAAAGTTGTAAGACCTCAATAGACGTGGCAAAACTGTAATACCTCAACAGGCATGAAAATTTTGTAAGACCTTACTACAGGCAAAAACTCAATCCCGAATTTTAGGCGATATGTCGCATTTGTAAGACACCTAAAAGGGCATACCTATCGATTCCCACTTTTTCTTTAAAGGAAAAATCGGGTTAACAATATTTGAGAGGACTACTCTTTTCCTTTTTGTGGAATTGGGTTTTGGAGTTTGAAGAGTCTCCAACTAATGATTAAGTGCATTAGGAAACTAAGGAGGGTTTGAGTTTGAAGAACCACAGTTTGGGTAAGGGCTAGAAATTATCTCGAGGGGAAGGTGTTAGGTACCCCTCAAGATCCACTAGTATGGTTCTGGCAATGTTATAATTGTGACTTTAAATAACAAGTAAGCAAATAAAGGTCTCAAATAGAAGGGGTTTTCACATAATGTTGCAAGTGAATAAAGAAAGCAAAAATTTAAGGAAGATCATTTGAACAAATATAAACAAGTAAATGGGAAGGGGGTCCTAAGTTTATTTAAAATATGGATCACATCAATGCAATACCTGGTAATCACTCCTCAAAGAGGGACTACACGTGGTATTAGCGCACTGGTCATCATATACATATCTACCCTTTCCCACCCCATTAAAGAATTAAATACATAATGGTTTTGTTACTTATTTCATGCTAATACCCACCCCAATCCTATCAATCCCGGAGGTATTTGGGACTACTTGTCCTAAAGGGAAGGGAGTTGGGGCTTTTCAGAAGTTTAAGAAAGGATAAAAGTCTAGGCAACAAACAAAACATATAATCAAATAGGGGGAGAAGCAAACAACAATTATGGCTCAAATAGGCCTTCTCACTTAACGGCAAATACATAGCATGATTTCAAATACTTGTTAGGTCTTTCATTAAACTTAACGTAGGAAGGGCGGCTGATATATCACATATTTTCAGATAAGAAGTCCGAATTAGACCCGCCTGCTGGTTGTAATTATTAAGACTGGTATATTGATTAAATTCATATAGGTTTGCCTAGATGACGCATGTAGTCGTGATATCTAACGGTGCAGAAAGAACACTGATTTTAAAGAGAGATCACTAATCTTAGAAATACACACAAAACTTCTGCAGAGTTTAAAATAAATTTACCATTGATTTTAGACTTGCAAGCGAGGACGATTCAGATTCAGTTAGTTATTCCTCTAGGCATGCTTTCTAAGCGTGATTGATTTTAAAATGTTTATAAAAAGTGCAGAAGTCCTATAGACATGATATCTAGAGTGTATTTTGGTTATTCGAGCCTATGAACCGTTTGCCTAGTGATAGATGAGATGCAGAATTGCATAAAAAAACCCTATAGTCATGGTCTCTATATGCAGATGAGTATATCTATAGACATAATTTCTATATGCAGATGTGAACAAACTTATAGACATGATTTCTAGATGCAGATGTGAATGACCTTATGAGCATGATTTCTAAATGTGTAATGAAATGACCTATAGGCAGGATGTTTATGTGTAGATACATAAACGAAGATGATTTGATTGCAGAAAATAAAACTTAAAGCATGATATCTACCCTACATGCATAACATGAGAGACCCTCCCCATTTTTACTATACACCCCATAGTTATTACAAATTATTACAACTTGAATGAATCCGGAAAAAAAAAATAACAACAGAAATTTAAATTCTAACCAAGGAGAGCCTAATTCGGACTCCTAGTCTGATACATGAAATAAACCAACTTCCAAAGATCAGATTTCCAAAGCCTTTCTCTTATTTGTGATGTGTCAAAGTTCTAAGGAGTTTCATGCACTCCAGGCAATGCTTACACCCCAAATATCATTTACAGAATTATAGTGCAGTGTGGAAGGGCCAGCCCTCAAATGTCCAAGTTCAAATGGAACTCAAGGTCCCAAGGCAAGGCTCATAGGAGGGGGGCAGAACTTAGAGTCCAGGAATAAGTGTAAGTGCATTAGAAGAGGGATTAGGGAAGGCCATGGCAGGCTGGTGGTCATGCCCAGCAATTGGGGTGCTGGCACACCCTTGACCGGCCTGTCAGCTT
Source organism: Nicotiana glauca (assembly GCA_026770625.1). Classification (NCBI taxonomy): domain Eukaryota; kingdom Viridiplantae; phylum Streptophyta; class Magnoliopsida; order Solanales; family Solanaceae; genus Nicotiana; species Nicotiana glauca. Next base: position 6,730 of record MU700985.1, on the reverse strand, counting down.
TAAAATTAGGGAGTTAGAACCTCTTGAAGGTCAGGTTCAGCCCTGGACTACAATTAGATGCTGTCAGGTCATAAACTTTAACTCATCATACATAGGGGAATTGGGTATGGGGATTCATAATAGAAGCAGGATACAAGGAAAGAGCAGACAAAGGGCATACCTAGCAATGAGATATACTAGCACACCTTCCAGCTTACTTGGAGGTTGGGGGGGGGGGGAACTCAGTTCATGGACAACAATTCTTGTTGTCGTGCCCTATGTCCCCACTCACAAACACATAGGGGGTAATGGGATATGGAGCAAGTGTTCACAAGAAAGAAAAGCAAGCAGTAGCATGTAGGCATATTAAGTTAGATGCTAAACTTTATAGAGAAAAGAAAATAGATATGGATACAAGGACTGTAAATAAACACATTGGGTGATGCTGAAAATTAAGTTAGGACATACCAGTTTCAAAGAGACAAATAAAGAGAAGCAGTAGTCTCGTAAAAAGCCAAAGTGCAGCAAGAAGCAATAATACTTTTAAATGAGAGGTCAGTCGTGTAGGATTGTTAAATCGTGTTTTTTTTAAAGAGTAATGTATTTATAGTGTGAAAGCCATGAGAAAATCAGATAAGAAAATATTATAATCCTGATTGTCAATCAATTACATAAAACTCCCTTTAATTAAGGGATTCAGATTCAAACAGTATAAACCAATTAAGGAAAGAAATTAATCAAACCTTTTGTGCAAAGTAGCAAATTAGAGGCAAATACATAAAGGTTATTTAAGGACAGTGTCTTGACAGTACACGGTTTATGCAAATAAGACAAGAGACTCAGTTGATAGATATTAAATCACGAAGGTCTGAAATTTGGTATGAATGAACCAAGTCACAAAAAATAAAGAAGGGTTTTATCTAAGCCAAATCACCTAGGGAATCAGTAAAAGATGGAAGAAAAATCAATCAAGCTATATTCAGAAGGAGGTTTACGCTAATTGCAAATTTGAAAACCAATTAGAGGAAAATTCATCATATATAAGGAGCATGTGAGTATGAAAGAAGACTGCCATGTAAATCAGCATAAAAATCCAATAATAGAGTTTGGAAGAGTTTATAAAAAGTCAGAATCATATGCAACTCCAAAATTATCCTAAAAGAGTTGGGGTTTTTGAAATAAGAACCCTAGTTCAGGCAAATCACAAAGAGAGAACAAGAAATTGTATCAAAACATGTATAAAGGTTTCAGAGAAAGAACTGAAACTTCTACCATGCTTTCTCCAGCAACAGAACTCATGAGGCATGAAGGCAAAGCAACATGCAATCACAGTAGAAGGATTCAAAGCACATAATGGCAAATACTGATAACAATAGGAGAAGCATGCTTAGAAGAACCTTAAACAAGGCTTAGTAGAAGGAAAACAAAGAAACATAAGAACTTAGCAAGGAAAATATAATAGAAGAACACAAGAATCGCCGGAAAAGTATAGCAGAAAAGCATATAGGAAAACACAGTACGATAAACATATAAGAACATGGTAAAAATATAGTAGAAATATCTAAAAGACAATAGTAAAGAAAACACGGTAATAAAAGCATACAAAAGATGATAAGAGAACATAGCAGAGGCAAACACAAGAATAACAAAGAAGAAAAATCATAAAACTCTTAAACACTTTCCAAAAAACCCTAAATCAGAAAAGAAGGGTTTTGAAAGTATTTTTCAAAAGAAAAATTAGGGAAATCATTTAAAAACTCAAGTATAGCATATATACACAACGAATCTAAAAAGAATCGGAGAAAACCTCGAAAGGCTTGGGTTTCAAAGGAACCCTAGGATGAGAAAAGCTTGGAAAAGTCACCAATATTGGAGTCGTGGTCAAAGCTGTCTTGAGCTTCTGAAAGCTCTCCTCACACTCCTCAAACCACACAAATGGAGCACCCTTCTGAGTCAACTTGGTCAAGGGTGACACAATAGAAGAAAATCCTTGAACAAACCAGCGATAATACCCTGCCAACCCAAGGAAACTACGGATCTCAATGGCTGAGGTCGGTCTAGGCCAACTCTGCACCGCCTCTATCTTCTCTGAATCAACCTGAATACCGTCACTGGACACCACGTGTCCCAGAAAAGCCACAGACCCAAGCCAGAACTCACACTTGGAGAACTTTGCATAAAGCTTCTCCTCCCTCAATCTTCGCAATACTACTCTCAAATGCTGGGCATACTCCTCCTGGCTACGCGAGTACACCAGGATGTCATCAATAAAAACAATCAGAAAAGAATCCAGATACGGCCAGAACACGCTTTTCATCAAATGCATAAACGCGGCTGGGGCATTAGTTAGCCCAAAAGACATAACTAGAAACTCATAATGCCCATATCTCGTCCTGAAAGCTATCTTTATAATATCAGAATCCCTAATCTTCAGCTGGTGATAGCATGATCGAAGATCAATCTTCGAGAATACCCTTGCTCCCTGGAGATGATTAAACAAGTCATCAATACGGGGTAGTGGATACTTATTCTTCATTGTCACCTTGTCCAGCTGCCTGTAATCAATACACATTCTCATTATGTCATCTCTCTTCTTCACAAATAAGACCGTTGCACCCCACGGCGACACACTAGGACGAATAAACCCCTTATCTAGGAGTTCCTGAAACTGCTCCTTCAACTCCTTCAACTCAATTGGTGCCATACGATAGGGAGGAATAGAGATACGCTGAGTGCCCTGTACCAGATCAATACCGAAATCAATGTCCCTGTCCGGTGGCATACCCGGTAGGTCCGCTGGAAACACATCTGGAAAATCCCTCACAACGGGAACAGAATCAAGGCTAGGAGTCTCAGCTCCAACATCTCTCACAAATGCCAAATATGATAAACATCCCTTCCCAACCATTCGCTGGGCCTTTAAGAAAGAGATTACCCTGCTGGGAACATAATTAGTCATACCACACCACTCGATCCTCGGAATACCCGGCATAGCCAATGTGACTGTCTTAGCGTGGCAGTCTAGAATAGAATGGCATGGAGATACCAATCCATGCCCAGAATAACATCAAAATATACCATGCTCAACATCAACAAATCAACTTGGGTCTCCAGACCCCCAATAATAATAAGACAAGACCGACATACATGGTCCACAATAATAGTATCGCCCACAGGGGTAGATACGTGCACAGGTAACGCAAGACACCCTCAGGTCTTACCCAAAGGATGAGAAAAGTATGAAGATACATAGGAATAAGTAGATCCGGGATCAAATAAAACCGAGGCATCCCTGTGGCAAACTGAAATAATACCTGTGATAACAGCATCCGAAGCAAAAGCATCTAACCGGCCCTGAAGAGCATAGAATCGAGCCTGACCACCACCCAATCGGCCTCCCCCTCTGCGGCGACCCCAAGCTGCCTGACCCTCACCCCTAGCTAGTGGGGCGGGTGCTGAAGATACTAGTGTAAAAGACGAGGGCTGACCCCTCTGCTGTGATGAACTGGCAGCATGCTGAGGACATTGCTTCCACATGTGTCCTAACTTTCCGCACTCATAACAGCCCCTAGGCGCTGGAGGATGGGACTGAAAAGAACCCCTCGCACCGGAGTGACTAGCTGGTGCACTCGGGGCGGAAGAACCCTGAACAGACAGGGCACGCAAAGAACTCTGAGCTGGATGTGCACTAAGAGATGGCTTACTCTAATGAGAGCCCTGATAACCCCAACCAGAAGATGACCCACGATACTCTAATCGAGCTGACTGATGAGGCCTAAAAGAACGACATCTGCTCTGCTGAACCTGACCCCTAGACGGGGCACCATTGAAGATACCTGATCCTCGAGGCCCCTTGGCCTCCCTCTCCTCTCTCTCCTGACGGCGAGCCGTCTCAATATCATGAGCAATATCCACTGCATCCTCAAAGGTATGGCTCAGGATCCTCTCTCGAGTCATCAAAATATGGATGGGATAAACGCGTCCGCCCATAAACCGTCTAATCCGCTCCTGATCAGTCGGGGCCATCCATGGAGCATAACGAGCCAACTCTGAGAATCTCACCTCATACTATGTCACAGTCATATCTCCCTAACGATGCCACTCAAACAGCCTACGCAGCTCCTCTCTCTGCGACTGTGGTTACCCACTTCTCCAGAAAGATATTGGAGAACTCCTGCCATGACAACGGCGCTGCACCTGCCGGCCTACGCCACTCATATGCCTCCCACCATGTAAAGGCTGCTCCTGAGAACTGAAATGTGGTAAATGATACCCCGCTCGACTCTAAGATCCCTGCTGTCCGAAGCATACGTCGACACTTGTCGAGAAAACCCTGGGCATCCTCGCCCAGAATACTGCTGAACATCGTCTGGTATAACTGGAACCATAACATCCTGAACCGAGGTAACTGGCTTAACTGGGGCAACCTGCTGAGCTGGTAGCGCCTCTGGTGTCTGCAAACCCTACACTACCTTCTCAGGACTACGAGCTGCGGGGGTCTGATGACCACCCCCGGTCTGAGATGTAACTACGGCAGTAGTGGCCGAGACTGCCTGAGCCAGGCCAGTGCAAACCGATAAAATCTGAGCTAGGGCCTCCTGAAGACCCGAAATCACAAATGGCATAGCTGGTGCCTGAGCAGGTGCTACTGGAATCTCTACAGCTGGAGGCTGATCCTGAGTGGGGGCAACTGGTGGGTCAACTGGTGCTGCCCCTGCTGCTCTTCCTCGACCACGGCCGCGTCCACGACCTCTAGTGGGTGGCAATGGTGGTCGTCCGCCACGTCCAGTAGTACGTGTTCTCTCCATCTGCGAGAGAATAGAATACAGAAGTTTAGTTCTCAGATCAACAAAGTCGGATGACAAGAATTTCAAGAATATGAAGTCTTTCCTAAAGGTTCTACAGCCTCCCGAGGATAAGTACAGACGTCTCCGTACCGATCCGCGGGACTCTACTAAACCGGCTCATGACTCGTGAGAGCTGGTAACCTAGGCTCTGATACCAGTTTGTCACGATCCCGAACCCCGGTCGTGATGGCGCCCAACACCTTGTTAGGAAAGTCCGACCTTTAGAACATTCTTATCCCAAGTTTACAAAGCTCCTTATTAGTTATTAAATTTAAAAACACTGAGTAAGCAAAATCCCAGTCTGATAGTAATAAAAACTGTGCGAAAATTGCAATAATATCCAAAACAGCCCATGTCAGATATGGTGTCACAAGTTAGAGCCTCTAGATATAACAGAACAACATCCTATACATATAAAAGTCTAGATACAGAAGAAAAGAACGATAAGAGGAGAAATCGGGTCCTGCGGATGCCAGGCAGCTACCTCGATGACTCCGACAGATAAACTAGGCAGCAGCAACAACTCAGCTATGCCTCCTGGATCCCTGTATCTGCACACAAGATGCAAGGAGTAAAATGAGTACTCCAACTCAGTGAGTAATAAAAATAAATAACAACTGAAAGCATAAAATCCCATAAAGGCACAAATAATGCTATTTCAAGCAGTAAAATCAATTATACAATAAATCCGTGGAGTATCAGATAATTCTCTTTTAAAACAGTGAAGACAATTAATTTCAACAAGTAAAGAATAATCAGAAACTCGCCCCTCGGGCTTAATATCAAATCCTCAGCACAGTATCAGCCCCACGGGCTCACTCACAACTCACCAACACACAACATCAGCCTCTCGGGCTCACTCCAACTCACAAAATACGACTTCAGCCTCTCGGGCCCACTCCCAACTCACCTGGGTACCCTGCGCTCACTGGGGGTGTGTACAGACTCCGGAGGGGCTCCTACAGCCCAAGCGCAATATCATAAGGCCTTAAAGCCTTCGCACATCACACTCGAGGCCTAAAAGCCTCCTCACATAACACTCGAGGCCTGAAAGCCTTCTCACATCACTCAACATATCCTCACGTATGGCCCTCGGCCTCAATCAGACCCGAAAAAAAATCATAAGCCTCTAGGGCATCAGGAAAACAATAGTGCTCAGCTCAACAGCATTATAAATATCATTAAATCTCGAGTTGAGTATAAACGTAGCTAAGTTCACAAAAATAATATAATTCAATTGGACTGAGTTCAAATAATATTTCAATTCGTGAGGAAAATACTGATGTAAATTCACAAAAGATTTCAAGTAATTGGCACGAAGCCCAAATATGGCAATAAGCCCAAATCGTGGTGAAAAATAGTAAATCTTTATCAAATATGCGGTAAAATATCAACTGGGATGGACCAAGTCGCCATCCCCAATAGTAAATGACCCCGTGCTAGTCATGCAACGCGTGTCTCATCTCAACATTGCAGTATGTTGTGCAATTCATGGTTTCAAACCCTCAGGGCATCATTTAAAATCATTACTCACCTCAAGACGGTCAAACGTCTACTCCGTTATGCCCTTGCCTTTCAAATTTACTTCCTTGCGCGACGAATCTGCCCAAAATTACAAAAAATGTGTTGCATTATACTAAAGAGACAGTACCCAATCGAAAAGACTCGAAAAATATCAAAAACCACGAAATTTGCAAAACCCGAGCCCCAGGACCACATCTCGAAATCCAAAATTTTTTACATCATAACGATCCTTATCTCGCCACGAGTCTATGCATACCAAATTTAAAAAAATCGGAGTTCATTTGACCCCCCTCCCCAATCACCATTTTAGAATTTCAATCTCAAGCCCTAATTTCATATGGTTTGGCTATGTTTTCATGGATTTCTAGGATGATTCTTCA
>MU700982.1:204467-223663 GCA_026770625.1 Nicotiana glauca | reverse complement strand
CTCTTCACAAGTCTACTATATTTTCACTCAAACAAATATGCTGATTTCAAAGTCATTTCTGAACTTCTGCAACTTTCAACTTTCTGTTTTAACTCTTCTGCATTAGGCTTTCATTTGAAATCAGTGTTTTTTTTGAATAACTTGTTTAGGAGAAGAAACTGAAGGTAGATTAGTAGGAGAAGATGTAGCAACAGAATGAAAACGTGAAGGATTTGTGTCAACAGGAGGGAAATGGGAAAGATCAGCGACAACATGTAAAATAGGTGTAGAATAGGAAGATGGAAGGTGGCTGAAAGGAAAATGGATTCATGGAATATGACATCCCTAAAAACAAGAATACACTTGATGGATAAATTGTACAACTTATAGCATTTCTTACCAATTGGATAACCAATAAAAACACAAGGTACAACTCTTGGATCAAACTTATTTCTCTCACATTTAGGTACAGTTGCATAACAAAGACACCCAAAAGATTTAAGATGTGAATAAGAGGGAAACTTGTCATAAAGCACTTCAAATGGAGATTTGTTATGTAAAATGGTGGAGGAAAATCTGTTTATCAAATAGGCGGCTGTTAAAATGCAGCCTCCCAAAAATTTTGTTGGTAATTTAGACTGGTACATTAAAGCTCTAGGTTTTTCTAGCAAGTGCTTATGCCTTATTCCAAGAATTCCATTCTGTTGAGGTGTGTGAGAACATGTGATTTGATGAATAATTCCATGATCTAAGAAGTATTGTAAGCCAGAATTTGAAAGTCAATTTCCAAGCCATTATCACTTCTAACTGTTTTAACAGGGAGGTTAAATTGAGTTCTCACCATGGAAATGAAAGCTTTCAACATGGTAAAAACATTACTTTTAGTATGTAACAAATAAGTCCAAGTAGCTTTACTATGGTCGTCCACAATGGTAAGAAAGTATTTTTATGCAGAATAAGTCTGAGTATGATAGGGACCCCATATGTCAACATGAATCAACTCAAATAAGGAAGTAGAAATAGTAGAACTAGCTGGAAAAAGTAATCTTGCCTGCCTAACAAGAGGACAAACAGGACATATAAATGATTGTTTGGCAGATAATTCAACAGAAATGGAAGAGATGGTTTTCATTCTAGAAAATGGAATATGTCCTAATATGTGATGCCAAAGAAAATCATTTTTATTTATGCTCTACTTATCATTACAAGGAACAATAGGAATAGTATATAAAGCAGCCTTATTATGTGCAATCTTACTAGACTGTTCAGAAAGAGAAACATCTTGCACATTATTTTTAAAAATAGAAGCATGAAAGTTAGATGTTGCATTGGATTGATGATCATGAAGAAGCTTGTAGAGTGCTCGGTCCACTTTACCAAGTTTCAGAAGCTTCCTCATGGAAAGGTCCTGTATCCAAATACATGCGATAGAGGTAAACAAGACAAGACACTGAAATTGTTGAATAAGCCTGTGCACAGAAATTAAATTATATTGAAAAGAAGGGATGTATAACACATGATGAAGTGTAAGAGAGGGAAGTAAAGTATAGGAACCAATGCAAGTAACCTTTGCCTTATAACCATTAGGAAAAGTTACCAAGTAAGGAGTAGGATGAGGAGTCAGATTAGAAAGAAACTCTTTATTAGAAGTCATATGATCAGTAGATCCATTATCTATAATCCACACATCTCTACTTACACTAGACAACAAGCAAGCATGAGAATCATCATAAGTATAAACAGACAAGCAAAGAAAACTACCAGCAAAGTTAGCAAATCCCATCAGATTTGGTTAAGGCTCTAGAACATGACCAATTTGAGTTTGCTGCAGCAAGGAGACTGTCACGACCCCAACCCCAGTCATGATGGCACTCAACACATTGCTAGAAAAGCCCGACCATTCAACAACCTTTCCCAAATTCATATGCAGATTATCGATAAATAACACAGGGAATTTATTGAACCATTATACTAGCAGACTAGGAATAAAGATAAAATATGCGGAAGTTTAATAAAATACTGCAACTTAGCCCAAATAGAATTTGATGTCACATATCTGAGCCTCTAATATAGAATCTCAACCTACTACAAGTCTGTCTAGGAAATGCAGAATAAAAGATAGAGATAGAGGGGAGAGATCAAAGCTGTGAATGCCATGCAGCTACCTCGATACTCCCGGATACTGATGCTCAGCTAAACAAATCCTCACTCAGCCTGTGGGCTACCTGGATCTGCACACAAGGTGCATGAAATAATGTGAGTACTCCGACCCAGTGAGTAATAAACATAAATAAAGGCTGAGAATAAAAAATCATGGAAATACGCAAAGTAAACTATATTTAGCAACTTAGAACAGTTAATAATAAAGCAACTAATCAATGAAATAGGAGTACTAAAATACTATTACAGGTACAAACAGATGAAGAACAAATGCATGAGTGAAATGTAACACATAAAATGGTACACTCTAGTACCTGCTGCGACATGCATCCCGATCCATTTAATGTCGACGACACTCACTGGGGGTGTGTACAGATTCCGGGAGAGGCTCTTATAGCCCAAGCGCAATATTAAGCCATCTCGTGGCATCAATCAGGCTCTCGGCCTAAATATCAATATAGTACCGCTGCGGCGTGCAACCCGATCCATACTCAGTACAGAAATTCACATAAGCCTCTCAAGCAATATTAATAGTTCTCAGCTTAAAATATCAATAAAATAGTGTTTAAGTTTTCAAATCTTAGAAAGATGGCTGAGTTTGCAAAAAAGTATTTAAAACTTAGGACTAAGATCATCTAACATGCCAAATAATGTGAAAACAGTGATAGCAATCCCTGAAGGATTCAAATAATTGGCACGAATCCCAAATATAACAATTTAATCCAAGTAGGATGATTCTCAAATAAATTCTAATTGGAAACACAGTAAAAACATCACTCAGGATGGACAAAGTCATAATCCCAAATAACAAACGAGCCCGCACTCGTCGTAGAGCGCGTGTCTCGCCTCAATATAGCGTTACAATATGAAATTATGGGGTTTCAAACCCTCAGGACATCATTTACATCTATTACTCGCCTCAAGCCGGCCAAAAGTATAGCTCGCTATGCCCTTGCCTCTCGAATCGATCTCCTCGCGCATCGAATCTGACCAAAACTACAATGAATCCATCATAATATGCCAAGGGAAAGAAACCCAATCAAAATAATCGAAAAACAACAAGAATTCCCGAAATTAGCAAAACCCGAGCCCTGATCCCACTTTTCGAAACTCAGAAACTTTTACGCCAACGAATTCCTTATGTCGCCACGAGTCTATACATATCCAAATCACAAGAATCGGAGTTTATTAGACCCCTCAAATTCCACTTTGAAATACCAAATTCCCAAGCCCTAGCTTTACCCTCTTTTGATGAATTCCCACAAATTTCAATGTAAATTCTACCATTAACTCATGTATTTAGGTCAAGGGACTCACCTCCAATTACACCTAGTCAAAATCCCCTTCAAACTCCATCCAAGAGCTCTCAAGGTTGCTTTAAATGGTGGAAATGGACTTAAGCTCGTCGAACAAAATGAGCTTTAAAAACCCTTCTGATAACAGTGATTTTCGCATATGCGGTCCCATTACCGCATCTGCGCCTACCGCTTCTACGGTTAAAATTCTGCCTCTGCGGACTTTCATTTAAAGCCATGACCGCTTCTGCAGTTACATGTCCGCATTTGCAAACCCCGCTTCTGCAGATACTCGTCCGCTTATGCGAAAACACCTGGCCTTACTCTTTTCGCATCTGCTACAAATATACCGCATCTGCGGCCTCACAAATGCGGATTCCCTTCTGCATATGCGTTTTCCCTCAAGCCGGTTCCTTTTCCACAGATGCAGAAATACCAGATACCAGATATATACAACAATCTCCTAACTCCAAAATTCATCCCGATAGCCATCCGAAATCACCCTGAGGCCCCTGGGACCTTAACCAAAAGTGCCAACACATCCTAAAACATCATTCAAATTTGCTTCCATCATTAAAACACCACAAATAACACTAAAACCATCGAATTACATCGGACTCAAGCCTAAGTTCTTCTAAAACATCCGAATTATGCATTTGATCAAAAACCCGACCAAAACACCTCCGAATGACCTTAAATATTGCACACACATCTGAAACAACCTAACGAAACTACAACAACTCTTGGAATTCCATTCTGACCCTCGGATAAAAATCTCACCTATCAATCGGAATTCGCTAAAATATTAACTTCGCCAACTCAAGCCTAATTCTGCACCGGACCTCCAAAATCAATTCCGATCACACTCCTAAGTCACAAATCATCCCCCGAAGCTAACCAAATCACCGAAAATCACATCCGAGACTGCTAACTCATAGTTCAGTATCCGGTTGACTTTTCCAAAATAAGCCTTCCTTAGAGAGACTTAGTGTCTCATTTCCAGCTAAAACCAATCCAAATCGACTCGTTCACTCAAGACTCTTATAAAAAAACATGATGAAGCAGAAAATGGGGGAAATGTAGCGGTAACTCACATGACGACGGGCCGGGTCATCACTCCCTCCCCAACTAAAATAAATGCTCGTCCTCGAGCGGGTCAAGAAACATACCTGAAGCCGCAAACAGGTGAGGATATCCGCTCCGCATCTCCCGCTCGGTCTCCCAAGTAGCCTCCTCCATGGGCCGACCTCTCTATTGCCCCTTTACCGAAGCTATATCCTTTGATCTCAACTTTCGAAACTACAACCCAAAATAGCCGCTAGCTTCACATCGTCGGTCAAATCATCATGCAACTGAACAGTGCTGCAATCCAATACATGGGATGGGTCCCCAACATACTTCCGGAGCATAGATACATGAAATACCGATGGCACGCTCGACAAGCTAGGTGGCAAGGCAAGCTCAAAAGCCACCTCCCGAATCCTCCTAAGTACCTCAAAAGGCCCAATAAACCGCAAACTCAGCTTCCCTTTCTTTCCAAACTGCATGACACCCTTCATGGGCGAAACCTTCAGCAAGACCTTCTCACCCATAATATATGACACATCCCGAACCTTACGGTCTGCATAACTCTTCTAACACGACTGTGCTGTACGAAGTCTCTCGTGAATCAGCTTCACCTTCTCTACTGCATCTTGAACCATCTCTGTCCCCAATAACCTAGCCTCGCCAGGCTTGAACCATCCAACTGGAGATCTACACCGTCTTCCATACAACGCCTTATACGGAGCCATCTGAATGGTCGACTAATAACTATTATTATAGGCAAACTCTGCAACCGGAAAAAACTCATCCCAAGGACCCCCAAAATCAATAACACAGGCACACAACATGTCCTCCAATATCTGAATAGTACGCTCGGACTGCCTGTCCGTTTGAGGATGAAACGCTGCGCTCAGCTCCACCTGCGTACCCAACTCTTACTGAAAAGTCCTCCAAAACTGGGAAGTAAACTGAGTAACCTTATCTGAGATAATAGAAACTGGGACCCCATGCAATCGAACAATCTCCCAGATGAAGATCCCTGCCAGCCACTCTGAAGAATAAGTCGTACACACCGGAATGAAGTGTGCGGATTTGGTCAGCCGATCCATAATCACCCATATCGAATCAAACTTCCTCGAGGTCCGAGGAAGGCCACTCACAAAATCCATAGTGACTCACTCCCACTTCGACTCGGGAATAACCATCTGTTGGAGTAGACCACCCGATCTCTGATGCTCATATTTCACCTGCTGACAATTGAGACACCGAGCTACATAACCCACAATATCTTTCTTCATTCTCCTTCACCAATAGTGTTGCCTCAAATCCAGATACATCTTCGCGGCACCCGGATGGATGGAACACCACGAGCTGTGAGCCTCCTCAAGAATCAACTGTCTAAGCCCATCTACATTGGGCACACAAATCTGGCCCCTCATCCTCAATACACCATCATCACCAATGGTCACATCTCTGGCATCGCCATGCTGAACTCTATCCTTGAGGACAAGCAAATGCAGATCATCATACTAGCACTCTCTGATGCGATCATATAAGGAAGACCGAGAAACCACACAAGTCAACACCTGACTGGGCTCTTAAATGTCTAATCTCACAAACCGATTGGCCAACACCTGAACATCAACTGCAAAGGGCCTCTCCCCAACTAAAATGTATGCCAAGCTCCCCATACTAACTGCCTTTCGGCTCAAAGCATTAGACACTACATTGACCTTTCCCGGATGATACAGAATAGTAGTATCATAATCCTTTAGCAACTCAAGCCACCTCCACTGCCTCAAATTAAAATCCTTTTGCTTGAACAAATGCTGAAGATTGCGATGATCAGTGAATACCTCACAAGATACGCCATATAAGTAGTGCCTCCAAATCTTCAACGCATGAACTATAGCAACCAACTCTAAGTCATGAACGGGGTAATTCTTATCATAGGGCTTCAACCGATGGGAAGCATAAGTAATCAATCTACCCTCCCGCATCAACGCACAACCAATCCCAACTCTTGAAGCATCACAATAGACAGTATAAGAACCTGAAGCTGATGGCAAAACCAATACTGGAGTTGTGGTTAAAGTTGTCTTGAGCTTCTGAAAGCTCTCTTCGCACTCGTCCGATCATACAAATGGAGCACCCTTCTGCATCAACTTGGTCAAAGGCGAGGCAATAGATGAGAAACCCTAAACGAAATGGCGATAATAACCCGCAAAACCGAGAAAACTACGAATCTTTGTGGCTGAGGATAGCCAAGGGCAACTCTGAACTACCTCTATCTTCTTTGGATCAACCAGAATACCATCACTGGGCACCACGTGCCCCAGGAAAGCCACAGAATCGAGCCAAAACTCACACTTGGAGAACTTTGCATAAAGCTTCTCCTCCCTCAATCTTTGTAATATGACTCGCAATTGCTCCGCATGCTCCTCCTGGCTACGCGAGTACATCAGAATATCATCAATGAACATTATAACAAAAGAATCCAGATACGGACGAAATATACTATTCATCAAATGCATGAACACTGCTGGGGCATTAGTCAGCCCAAAGTACATAACAAGAAACTCATAGTGCCCATATCTAGTCCTGAAAGCAGTCTTCATAATATCTAAATCCCTGATCTTCAACTGGTGATATCCTGAATGGAGATCAATCTTGGAGAATACCCTCGCTCCATGAAGCTGGTCGAATAAATCATCAATATGAGGCAAGGGGTACTTGTTCTTCACTCTTACTTTGTTCAATTGCCTGTAGTCAATGCACATTCTCATAGTGTCATCCTTCTTCTTCATAAATAGAATCAGTGCACCCCACGGTGACACACTAGGCCGAATGAACCCCTTATCTAGGAGTTACTGAAGTTGATCCTTTAATTCTTTCAACTCTGCTGGTGCCATATGATATGGCGGAATGGAAATGGGCTGAGTGCCCGGCACCAGGTCAATACCAAAATCAATGTCACTGTCCGGCGGCATGCCCGACAAGTCTGCAGAAAATACATCGGGAAACTCCCTCACAACTGGGACCGAATCAATGCTAGGAATCTCAGCTCCAACATCCCTCACAAATGCCAAATATGAAAGACAACCCTTCCCAACCATACCCTGGTCCTTTAAGAATGAAATTATCCTACTGGGAACATAGTCAGTCACGCCACACCACTCGTTGCTCGAAACACCTGGTATAGCCAAAGTGACTGTCTTAACATGATAGTCCAGAATAGCATGACACAGAGATAACCAGTCCATGCCCCGAATAATATCAAAATCCACCATGCTCAATAGCAATAGATCAACTAGGGTCTCAAGACCCCCAATAGTCATAATACAAGACCAATACACATGGTCTACAATAATAGTATTGCCCACAGAGGTAGATACATAAACAGGTAAAGCAAGACACCCTCGGGTCGTACCCAAATAATAAGCAAAATATGAGGACACATAAGAATAGGTGGAACCAGGATCAAATATGACAGAGGCATCTCTGTGGCAAACTGAGATAATACCTATGATAACAGCATCTGATGCAATGACATCTGTCCTGCCTGGGATAGCATAGAATTAATCCTGGCCCCCGTCTGATCGGCCTCCACCTCTGGGGGGACCCTTGGCTACCTGGCCTCCACCCCTAGCTGACTAGGCGGATTCTGAAGAAACTGGAGCAGAAAACAAGGGCTAATCCATCTGCTGAGACTGACCACCACGAAGTCGAGGACACTGCCTCCTCATATGACCAAACTATTCGCACTCATAGCAGCTACCTGGTGCTGGAGAAGGGAACTGAAGGGAACCCCTCGCAGCAGAATGACCAGCCGATGCACTCGGCGCAGAAGAACCCTGGGTTGAAGGGGCATAAGATGAGCTCTGAGCTGGGAGGGCACTAAGTGAAGACTGTCCCTACTAGAACTCCTGATGACTGTGGCCGGAAGACTCCCCACTATACTCTGGACAGCTGACTGAGGAGGCCTGAAGGAATAACCTCTAGCATACTGGAACTAGCCCCTAGACGGAGCACCACTAAAACTGCCCGAACCTGGAGGCCTCTTGGCCTCCCTATACTCTCACTCCATGCGGCGAACCGTCTAAATATCATGAGCAATGTAAACTATCTCCTCGAAGGAAGCACCCAATACTCTCACTCTAGTCATCAAAATATGGAGTGAATAGTGAAGTCCATCCATGATTCTCCTGATCCTCTCCCGATCCATCGGGATCATCCAAGTAGCATGACGGGCCAACTGTGAAAATCTCATCTCGTACTGGGTCACTGTCATGTCCCCCATAGTCAACCACTCAAACTGTCTGCGCAGCTCCTCTCTGCGGGACTGCAGTACATACTTCTCCAAGAAGAGAGTGGAGAACTACTACCAAGTAAGGGGCACTACACCAATTGGCTTACGCCTCTCAAAATCCTCCCACCAGGTAAACGCAGCCCCTGAGAATTGGAAGGTAGGAAAAGCCATACCACTCGACTCTAAAATCCCTACGGTGCGAAGCATACGCTGACACTTGTCAAGAAAACCCTGGGCATCCTCATCCTCAGTACCACTAAATGTCGGAGACTGGAGCCTACCGAATCTCTTGAGACAACGCTGCTCATCGCCAGGCATAGCTAGAACCACAAAGTCCTGAACTGGTGCAACCGGCTGAGCTAGAGCTGCTCATGGTGTCTGCAATCCCTGCACTACCTACACAGGTGTGCGAGCGGTGGGGGTCTGATTGCCTCCCCCGGCATGTGAAGTACCTGCTGCGGTAGTGGCTGAAACTATTTGAGCCAGGCCAATGCAAACTGATAATATCTTAGCCAAGGCCTCCTGGAGACCCGGAATCATAATGGGCACTGCTGGTGCCTGAACAGGTGCTGCTGGAGCATGCACGGCTGGAGTCTGGTCCTAAGGTGGGGTAACTGGTGGATCAGTAGGTGCTGCCCTTGCTACTCTTCCTCGACCAAGACCACGACCGCATCCACAGCCTCTGGTGGCCTCAGTGGGCGGTACTGGTGGTCGTCTGCCTCGTCCGGTAGCGTGATTCCTTACCATCTGTGAGAGAATAGAATACGGAGGTTTAGTTCTCAGATCAACAAAGCCGCACGAGAAAATTTTCAAGAGTATGAGGTTTTTCCTAAAGGTTCTGTAGCCTTTCGAGGATAAATACAGATGTCTCCATACTGATCTGCTAGACTCTACTAAACTGAGTAATGATTCGCGAGACCAAGTAACCTAGGCTCTGATACAAACTTATCACAACCCCAACCCCGGTCATGATGGCGCCCAACACACTGCTAGGCAAGCCCGACCATTCAACAAGCTTTCCCAAATTCTTACACAGATTATAGATAGATAACACAGGGAATTTATTGAAACATTATACTAGAAGACTAGGAATAAAGATAAAACATACGAAAGTTTAATAAAATACTACAACTTAGCCCAAATGGAATCTGGTGTCACAAATCTGAGCCTCTAATACAGAATCTCAACCTACTACAGGCCTGCCCAGGAAATGCGGAATAAAAGATAGAAGGGAGAGAACAAGGCTGCAAATGCCGTGCAGCTACCTCGATACTCCCGGATACTGCTGCTCAGCTAAACAAATCCTCACTCACCCTGTGGGGTACCTGGATCTGCACGCACGGTGCAGGGAGTAATGTGAGTATTCCGACCCAATGAGTAATAAACATAAATAAAGGTTGAGAATAAAAAATAATGGAAATACGCAAAGTAAACTATATTTAGCAACTTAAAACTATTAATAATAAAGCAACTAACCAATGAAATACGAGTACAAAAATACTATGACAGGTACAAACAAATAAGGAACAAATGCATTAGTGAAATGCAAAACATAGAACAATACACTCTAGTACTCGCTGCGGCATGTAGCCCGTTCCATTTAACGTCGACGACGCTCACTATGGGTGTGTACAGACTCCGGGAGGGGCTCCTACAGCCCAAGCGCAATATTAAGCCATCTCGTGGCATCAATCAGGCTCTCGACCTCAATATCAATATAATACCGCTGCGGCGCGCAGCACGATCCATGCTCAATCCAGAAATTCACATAAACCTCTCGAGCAATATTAAAATAATAGTTCTCAGCTTAAAATGTAAATAAAATAGTGTTTAAGTTTTCAAATCTTAGAAAGATGGCTAAGTTTGCAAAATAGTATTTAAAACTTAGGACTGAGATCAAATAACATACCAAATAATGTGAAAACAGTGATAGCAATCCCTGATAAATTCAAATAATTGGCACGAAGCCCAAATATAACAATTTAATTCAAGTAAGATGATTCTCAAATAAATTCTAAACGGAAACATAGTAAAAACAACACTCGGGACGGACCAAGTCACAATCCCCAATAACAAACGACCCCGCACTCGTCGTAGAGCGCATGTCTCGCCTAAATATAGCATTATGATGTGAAATTCAGTGGTTTCAAACCCTCAGGAAATTATTTACATCAATTACTCACCTTAAGCCGGCCAAAAGTCTAGCTCACTATGTCCTTACCTCTCGAATCGACCTCTTCGTGCGTCAAATCTGACCAAAACCACAACAAATCCATCATACTATGCCAAGGGAACAAAAGCAATAAAAATAATTGAAAAACAACAAGAATTCTCAAAATAAGCGAAACCCGAGCCCCAGGCCCACATCTCGAAACTCAGAAACATTCACACCAACGGATTTCTTATCTCGCCATGAGTCTATACATATCAAAATCACAAGAATCGGAGTTCATTTGACCCCTCAAATTCTACTTTGAAATATTAAATTCCCAAGCCCTAGCTTTACCCTTTTTTGATGAATTTCCAAAAATTTCAATGTAAATTCTACCATTAATTCATGTATTTAGGTCAAGGAACTCATCTCCAATCACACCTAGTCGAAATCTCCTTCAAATTCCATCCAAGAGCTCTCAAGGTTGCTTAAAAATGGTGAAAATGGACATACACTCGTGGAAGAAAATGAGCTTTAAAAACCCTTCTGATAAGAGTGATTTTCGCATCTGTGGTCCCATTACCGCATATGTAGCTACCGCATCTGTAGCTACCGCTTCTGCAGTTAAAATTCCGCTTCTGCAGACCTTCATTAAAGCCACAACTGCTTCTGCGGTCACATGTCCGCATTTGCAGACCCCATTTCTACGGATACTCGTAAGCTTATGCGGAAACACCTGACCTTACTCTTTTCGCACCTACAACAAATATACCGCATCTGCGGCCTCGCACATGCGGCTTCCCTTTCGCATCTGTGTTTTCTTCCTTCCAGGCCAATGACCGCACTTGCGATCCTCCTTCCGGACATGTGCAACCGCATCTGCGATTCCTTTTCTGCAGATGCAGAGATACCAGATACCAGATATATACAGCAATCTCCCAACTCTAAAATTCATCCCGATAGCCATCCGAAATCACCCCGAGGCCCCTGGTACCTTAACCAAAAGTACCAACCCATCCTAAAACATCATTCAAATTTTCTCCCATCATCAAAACACCACAAATAACACTAAAACATTGAATTACATCGGATTCAAGCCTAAGTTCTTCTAAAACTTCTGAATTACGCATTTGATCAAAAATCCGACCAAAACACCTTCGAATGACCTGAAATTTTGCTCACACAGCCAAAATCACCTAACGAAGCTACAACAACTCTCGTAATTCCATTCCGACCCTCGGATCAAAATCTCACCTATCAACCAGAATTTGCCAAAATACTAACTTCGCCAATTCAAGCCTAATTCTACACCGGACCTCCAAAATCAATTCCGATCACACTACTAAGTCAAAAATCCTCCCCCAAAGCTAACCAAATCACCGAAAATTACATCCAAGCCCTCTAACTCATAGTTCAACATCCGGTTGACTTTTCCAAAACAAGCCTTCCTTAAAGAGACCAAGTGTCTCATTTCCTACCAAAACCAATCCAAATCGACTCGTTCACTCAAGACTCTTATAATAAAACATGATAAATCAGAAAATAGGGGAAACAGGGCGGTAACTCACGTGACGATGGGCTAGATCGTCACAAAGACGAGTTGAGAAAATTGTTGCTAACTCAAACTAGGTATGGAGGAGATCTTATCATCAGATACATCAGCAGGTCCAACTAGAGGATCATTATGATTAGGTTGAGCTAAGATATGGCTTGCTGTACATGGCTAAAATTGAGCAGGTTCAGCATATACTGTTGCAGCCAGCTTCTTTCGCCTGGTGAACTTGAAATTCTGTAGGAACTCATGGAGTTTGTAGCATTTCTCAATTTGATGTCCACATTTTTTACAGTACTTGCAAAACATACTTCCTTTTGACTGATCAAAATCAATCTTTTTATTGTATTATTTGATTGGAAACTATTGTTTGACATTCACATTAGCATTGAAAGATTCTAATTCTAATACTAGCTGTGGATTATATTGAACTTTTCTTTGACCCTCATCCTTAAGAAGAATATTGTAAGCACTGTCCAATGAGGGAGGAGGTTGAATCATAAGTAGGTTACTCCTTACACCCACATACACCTCATTTAATCCCATAAGGAACTGGTGTAACTTGTCCTCTTCTTCATCTCTCTGAATACCAGTACTTGCAGCACAAGTGCAAGAATTTCCATGATTTTTGCTCATTGTTCCAAGTTCATCCCAAAGTTTATTTAATTTGTTAAAATATGAAGCAACATCAAGAGAACCTTGCTGAGTAGAAGCTAATTCCCTTTTTATCTAAAAGATTTTAGTTCCATTTACAGTCCCATACATACGTTCTAATTTCTTCCAAATACTTTCAGTTGTCTCCGAGTATTGTACAATTTCAGTAATAGTTGGTGAAAGAGAGCTAGTTAACCAGAAAATAACCATATTGTTGCATCTGTCCCATTGACGAATCACGCAGGATTCTCATTAGCCATTGGCTTAGGACATGATCCATCCACAAAACCTATTTTGTTCTTATCCGACAAAGAAACTATCAAACTCCTTTTCTATCTACCATAACCGGACCCGTTAAATGGAGTGCTGACTAAATAGGTTTCAGGAATATCAGAAGAGTGCATGAAAAGAGGGCTAGAAGGTCTGGTGTATATATGATGGTTATACTAGTACTAGAAGCAAGAGGAACCTCATAATTCAGCATATTAACACTAAAATTATGTAGGAAAATAAGTCAATTAAACAAATTGAGCATGCAATTACAATAAAATAAAATTAGGGTTGCCGACTATCTTCATTGAATCGCAAATAATAGATTCTGAAAAGGGAGGAATCAAACAACTTCTCCAAGCTGAGAAATGTCCATGACAAGTACCTAAAACTTTGCATAAACCAAAGAGAACCAACAAAAAATCGATCTCTAAAAAAAATCGCTGAACACAAATCAGAGATGATAGATGGAGGAGAAAAACTTTGAATCAACTCACAGGGGTAGGATCGATCGATAACATGTGATTAAAGTAATCACAACCCCGCTCTGATACCATGTTAATGTTTGTGGATTGAACGAAAGTGGAGAAGAATGAAGAATAGGGCTCATACGTAGAGAAGAAGCTTCGAGAGCATTATTTCATTACAATATTTTCTAAAGAGTTCTTACAAAAATAAAATCTAAGAAGTATTTCTATTTGGGCCGGGTCTACTAATAAATACAACTGGGTCATGTCTTAATGAATTAACAACAGGCCCAAATATCTAAAACTAATTAACATCAGGTAACTCCAACACTATTTACTTGTCATATTAGCCGTACACACTCTTTAAAAAAAATATTAATAATAAGAGTTGTTTGAGTCATCTATTCTAATTTATTATTTGATCTTTCATCACACTAATCACCCTTTAATAAATACTCATTTCTTAGTAGTAAATAAAATTGGAAAAGTATAATTAATAGCGGAGGGAGAATGTGACAAGGTTAGTATATATAGCTTTTCACCCCCGAAAAATCATGTCCAAGTCCAATATTTAACATGGTTATATTTGTCATTTCTTTTAAGTCCTATTTTTATTTTGTTTTTGTGCTGCTATACCATTTTGATTTCATGCAACTATTTCACAAGACTCAAAATATTTGGATAAAAAGTTCACCACCTCTATCAGTGTCGTTTCATTAATTTAGTTGTCCATTCATAGGTAATCCTAAACTTTCAGCTTTAGAAAACTAAACGTATGCTAATAAGTTATGTGAGTTTGATTTTGATGATTTACCAAACTTCATGAAAGAACCAGATAAGGAACCTTATACTATTAGGTCTTTTGTGCTCTTTCCAACATACCTAGTTGACTGGTTTAACTCTTAGGGAAAACAAATGAGGGAACATATAGGATCAGTTCCTCAGATCGTCGTGCAAGTCAGCTGTAAAACTATTAAAGCTATTGCACTATAGTTTCAACTGTACAGAAAAACAGCTGCAATTGCCTAAACCATAAATGCCCTTGTAACTACCCTCATGATCTCACATATATAAACAACATGTTACAAAGTGTTGAACTAACACTTGCAATCATAAAACATATATTCTCTCAAGTGTGCAGCCTCTGTTTCCCTCAGAAGCATTGAAGATTAAAGCAACTACAAAATAAAATCCAGATCTCAACATTGAATATGTCGTGTGTCCTTTACTATTGTTGTGTTTTTATCTTATGTTATTTACTTGTCAGATTCATACACAACTTTTTAGAAACATTTCGTGAGATATATTTTAAGCCATTAGTGCTTTTGGTTGTTGACTAGAGATAGTCAAGTGTCTAGCTTTGTAATAGAATTATTACAAAGAGCTTACAATAGAGGTATTGTAAGACGTGAGGGATTAAGAGTTAATTCTTATATTGCACTAGGTTGTAATCTAAAGTTTGCTCAGTTATTGAAGTTGAAATCCTGCTAGGGTATATCGTGGTTTTTAATCCGGTGAGCTGGGAGTTTTTTTACATAAATATTGCATATTTTTTATTTACTGTTGTTTACTATGGGAAATAACGAGAATCAGGTTCTCTATATAGTTTGTTAGAACCTTAGTCTCAATAAATTTGTAGTAGAGTAGTTTCTTTTGAAAAGGTTAACACCTAAAAAGAATCCTTATGTCTGCTCCACCAAACTTCAAAGAAGAACAATTAACCTACAACCACCGAAATTCAATGGCCAATACCATGACTGGTAGAAAAGAAGAATGCATGACTTTATCATGGCTGAAGATTCAGAGCTTTGGGATGTGATTTATGATGGAACTTTCGCTCCCATGAAAATTGTTGGTGAGGGAACAATTACACTCCCAAAGATAAGAAATGAGTATAATGATGCCGATTGGAAGTCTATCGAAAAGAACTTCATGGCAAAGAAAATTCTTATTTATGGCATATGACTGGATGAATACAATCGTATCTCTGCGTATCAGTCTACTAAGAAGATCTGTGAAGATCTCCCAACCGCCCATAAGGGAACTACTTAAGTCAAGTAGTCCAAAATTGATATTCTTACCACCATGTATGAGCTTATCAATATGAAGGAGGATAAGTCCATTCAGGACATCCATATACGTTTCACTTATATCATCAATGAGCTTCACTCCTTTGGAAAAGTCCTCCCAAGAAACAAGCTAGTCCAAAAAATACTTAGTGATTTACCAGGCTCCTGGGAAAGCAAAGTAAATGCTATCATTGAAGCCAAGGACTTGCAGAAGCTGAACACTGATGAACTCATTGGAAATCTTAAAACTTATAAGTTAATAAAGAAGAAAATCTTGAAAGAAGAGAATCCAAAAAGAAGAAGAACTTGGTTCTCAAGGCTGACGAAAGTGACTCAAGTGGTGATGAGACAAACACGGCCTATGTCACTCGAAGATTTTAAAAAAATTATTCGAAGAAATGGAGGAATTCCCAAGAGAGGAACTAATAGCAGGAACTACAAAGGAAATGATTGATGTCATAAATGTGAGAAGATAAGATATTTTATCAAAGAGTGCCCTCTTCACAAGCAAAACCACTACTAAAATAATGCTTACAAAGTACCCAAGAGAAACCCAGTCCCTGAAAGAAGGTTCAAAAGGAGAGACATCACTGACAATATTCTGAAGCAAGCTCTGGCTTCTTGGGGAGAGTCCTCCGGTGAATATGAAGGTGAGAATGATCAAAGAGACACCTTTGTGATGGTTGTTGAAAGTGAATCTATAGAATGTGATTAAATATTTGTACTCATGGCCAAATCTAATGATGAAAAGGACAACGAGGAAGATGAGGTAGCTTTTCTTGACGTTCAAAGAAAATTGAATACTTACTCTGAAAAGAAACTAATATTTCTAGAAAATATTTTGATTGATATTTATCACAACCTCATTAATGATAAAAGTATTTTAACTAAGAAAATTGGAGATCTAGAATAAGAGAGAGATGATTTGGTTGTTATAGTTGTATATCTAAAAGAACATGTGAAATAAATAACAAAAGCAAATGTCTTGTTAAAAATCAAATGGAAAAATGGATGAACGCCCTTAAGGGGAAGGAAATGGCAAGTCATGCATAACTTAAGCTTGAAAGTGAGCTCAAAAATGTAAGATCAAGTCTTATTGTTGAACTTGAAAAGAATAGAAAACTTGAAGTAGGCTTAAGCAGGATTAAAATGATCTAGATAAATTACTTAAGTCAACCCGAACATCTGATTTAATCATGTCTATGTTTAAGAGTAATGGTGGAAACAAACAAGGAATATGGTTTCATAAGGCTAAAACTCCCTTTGAACCCCATAGCAAGTATGCATTTCTGATTGATAATTGGATTTGTACTCATTATGGTCAAGCTCGTCATTACAAGGACCCTTGTAAAGCCAAAATTTAGTCTCAACAAAAGAACAAAGGTTTTATTGTAAAGGAACCTATTGTTAAGGAACCTGGTTCTCTAGAAATAAAATATATGATTCCAGCATAGACAAAAATAAGTTTGATCCACCCATTCTATCATTATATGGGACCCTAACTGGTTTGGGTTCCCAAGTCTAATAAGTGATTTTCTTATGCAGGTAGAAGTGAGAGGAAGCAGTCATAAATAGTACATAGATAGTAGTTGCTCTAAACACATGACTAGAAGAATGGATCATTTCATCTCACTCAAGGCCCTGAAATGTGGGATCATGTCATTTGAAAATGGAAAGAAGGGATATATTTTAGGGGTTAGAAAGATCGGCAAAATACTCTTTCACTCAATTGAAAATATGTATTATGCGAATGACTTTAAATACAACTTGTTGATCTCAAATTTGTGACAAAGAAAACAAAATGGAGTTATTGTCAAAATCATGTAGTGTCACCAACCTCATAACTAATAAAGTGGTTCCGTTTGCAAAAAGGTTCAAGAAACTCCATGTTGCAGATTTCAACTCTCTGAATGGTGGTGATCTTACATGCCTAAGTACTATTGATAATGATGTTGAGCTATGGTACAGAAGATTAGGGCATGCAAGCTTTTCTCTGTTGAACAAGCCGATCAAGAAGGACTTGATTTGTAGGCTGCCCAAGTCAAAGATTAAGTATCACAAAATGTGTCATGCTTGTGTAAAAAGAAAGCAAGTCAGGTCCTCATTCAAACCAAATAAGGAAGTGAGTATCTCAAGGCCACTGGATCTTTTTTATATGGATCTATGTGGACCTTTGAGGATATCTAGCAGAGGAGGAAAGAAGTACATCTTTGTGATTATCGATGACTATTCCAGACTTACATGGACTTTATATCTGAGGACCAAGATATCTAGCAGAGGAGGAAAGAAGTATATATTTGTGATTGTTGATGACTACTCCAGATTTACATGGATTTTATTTCTGAGGACCAAGGATGAAATCTTTCTAGTGTTTGTTGCCTTTGCGATACAGATCAAGTGAAAATGGGCTATAATGTTGTGAGTACCATATTTGATCATTGCACCAAGTTTGATAATACCAAGTTTGATGAGTTTTGTGCTGAAAATGGTATAAGTCATAATTTTTACACTCCTAAAATAACTCAAAAAAATGGTGTTGTGGAAAGAATAGTACTCTTGAATATATGGCTAGAACAATGTTGATTGACAGTGGTATGCCAAAGTGCTCTAGGGCTGAAGTAGTAAACACTGCATGTTATTTGATCAACAAGTGCATGATCGGTTCCCTGCTTGAAAAGACTCATGATGAACTACATAATGTGAGAAATCGAAAGATAACTTACCTAATGGCTTTTGGATGCAAATGCTTTGTTCTCAACAATGGTAAGGGAGAATTAGGAAAAGTTGATGCAAAAAGTGATGAAAGAATTTTTTTGGTTACTCGTTTCAAAGCAAAGCATACGAAGTATACAACAAAATCATTCAATGTGTAGAGGAAAGTGTACATGTGATCTTTCATGAATCTCACTTCTCAAGTGGGAAGGATTCACATGATAAGGATAATCAATATAGAGATTTTTCAAAGGTCCCTGGAGAAGCCATAGATATGGAAAATGGAATGGCTGATCTAATGAGCCAAGTCAAGATGGTTGGTGAAGAAGATACAGCAAAATCTCCAGCTGAAATAGAGAAACCTGGTCCCTCTATCACCGCAACTAGAGCTAATCATAGGGTTGCTGATATTGTATTAGGTGTTGATACCCAATTTTTGCAATCATATATATATATATATATATATATATATATATATATATATATATATATATATATATATAGAGAGAGAGAGAGAGAGAGAGAGAGAGAGA
>MU700982.1:187071-203480 GCA_026770625.1 Nicotiana glauca | reverse complement strand
TATATATATATATATATATATATATATATATATAGAGAGAGAGAGAGAGAGAGAGAGAAAGAGAGAGAGAGAGAATGTTTGCATCATTATTTAGTTTACAAAGCTATACAAGCATTTTCTATATTTTTTCATAATTTGTAAGCTCAAAATTAATTTCTTTTATATTTTTTATTATATAAATATCTAATAATTATCCCTCAAATTATTTTGTGATGACTTAGGTTCCGAAAATAATTATACGGTAGCATTCCAAAGCTATCTATCTAATTTTATAATAATGACCCATATTCATACAATTACTCTTTATTTTATACTATTTTGTGCCAAAATAGAATATTTATATTTTTATAATACAAATTTTAAAATATTTTAATGCATAAATAATATTTTATTTTATTTATTAAGCATTTTGGAAATTATTTTTTGGAGTATTTAAATAGTAGCATAATTTCTTACGTATTTTCGGACCTAAACTACCCAAACCTCAACCCAATTACCGCCTAAACCCTTGGCCCAAACCAAACACCCCTAACTCCCAACCCAGTCCAAAACACGACCTAACTCGTCTCAAATCCCAGCACAATATTTCCCCTACTTCTCCTTATATCCCCACCACTAAACCCTAGAGACCATTTTCTCCTTCTAGCCGCCTTTGAATCCCCCACTCTTCTTCTACGAACCCTAGCCACTACATCTCTCAACTTCTCTTAATACGGCTCTTAAATAGAATTGATCACTGATTCACTTACATTATTCGTCTTCTCTCACTATTGGTCGTTCATTTATGGTATTACTCAGGTGCTTGCTTAAGTTTGGCAAGCATCACTTCCGAGATCGGACCGGAATGACTTGGATCTTTTGATATTGGGCGGTTTTTCGTCTATATACACTTAATAAAGAGTGATTAACACTCTTGGTTCGTGTTTCAGACAGTTGAACCCAATTAGGGTTTGGGTCTTTCCGTGTTCGTTTTCTGATTTTTATTTGTATATGATATTCTCTTTCCTTATTTGTACTTAATTGATTATTTTCCATAATTGTTCTTTCCATTTCCGCTACTATATAAACACCTCCCCATTACCCTTTTGGACAGACTTTAATCGTTAAGAAAATTTCACTAAAAACTGAAGTTATTGGTCTTTTTTCTCTAATTCTCTTGTTCTATACTCTGGTTGTTGGCCGGCTGAAAGCCAAGGCAACCGAAATTTGGTTTTTCAACTTTTCTTGGTGCGAGCAATACCCAGGGTTTTGAAACACTTGGGAACTTTGACACACTAAGATTTTGGATTCTTGCTCTTTGTTAATATTCTAAATACTGTGACTTTTGTTCTTTCTTGTTATACGCTTAATTGGTAAGATACTTGGCCTTTACAATTTTATTCTTATGTGTCTATGGGTTGCATAATTCTAAAATTGTTGACTTAATGCGTTTTGGGGTTATCTTTGTATGTAACTTTGCTAGCTTTGAACTTGTATTATGATCTGAACCTCTTTAGCAATTGATTTTTACCTAAACTACTCTAAATCTATAACTCTGGGCCCGCTGAAAGCTAAAACCACTAAGACATTTTCTATTGACCTGCCTAGTGTGAGCACTGTTCGAGCTCTATTCGAGACCCTTATGAACTCTGACACACTAGGGCTTAAGGTTCTTTGGCCATTCTCTTTACTACTAAGACCTGAGCTATCTTTGACACTCAGTTTTATCCTCCTTCTGTCAACTAAATATGCAAATTGATTTCTGGATTATATGGTCAATCTATGGTTGTTTTGTTTGGTTGGAGTTCTTCTATGGTTTCTGGGCTATGCTGATAGATGTAGTCCCTTTTAGGATCTGAGTGTGCTAATTGGTGGAGAAAGAGTTTAGTTGATGCCCAGAAGATGCTAGATATCTCTTTGGGTTTGTTTTGTGCCTATTGTTATTGCTTGTACAACTTTTGTAGTTACATTTATTATTGGGTCTGTAATAATTCTTTAATAAACAATTGGGGTGTTAGTGAAATTGGGAAATCGGTATACTCTAATGCTTGTGTGAGAAGGGTAGAAAGCAAGCCTATAAAATTTATGCGATCTATTTGCTATCCAATCTGCTATATGTGTCATTCGAATTTCTTCGTACACTATTAGAAATCAGGAAAATCACACACTCACATAACTTGTATATTATCAAACCATAATGCCGCATTTGTCGCCATGTCTACTGCTATGTGTCGCTAGACAGCATGCCTATACGAAAATAAATGCCAATAACTACTCTTCAATTTGCACCATGTTCATTAGAAATCATACTTATAGGATTTTAATTATTTAATTTGCTATCACACCTAGAAAACATGCCTATAGGAACTAAATATAAAAATTGGTTCCAATCTCCAACTTTTAGAAATCCTACCTATAAGATATTACTACTCACTTTAAAATACTTATACTGGACTTTTCAAAAGTTTATTGCTTAGCCTCGCCAATATTAGAAAACATGACTAATTCTGAGCATTCCCAGTAATTTTATTGTTCCTTACTGTGTAAATCTCTTAGAGATCATGTCTATAGGTATATTAACTTATAATCTGAAACCTCAATAAATAACCTAGCAGTATCAGATACTCACAAACCGGCAATTTAGAAATCATAGGCCTAATGTGGTTCTCCGCTTCTGAAATACCTGCATATTTGGATCAAATCATATAGAAGCCTTGTTTATAGAACTTAACAACTTCAATCTCCCTTAATCTCAGGTTATCTAATGCCTAACGTAGAAATCTATTTGCGTGCATTTGTTGTCTAATTATGGAGGCTAATTTGAGCCTTTAATTATATCTAAATGAAGTCCTATTTGTTTTGAATTGTCACTTAGTGTAGACATTTTCTGAGCAGCCTAAATCAAGTCTAGAACCGCCAAAAGTAGAGGTCCAATGCCTTATGGACCATAGGTATGGGACGGGTAACGAACACCAAAGGCATGATTTATAATCAACTAATGCGCTTTAGGTAATAACTTAAATATAGTAATTGGGTAGCAGGAGATGATAGTCTGTGGCCTCTGAATAATACGAGCAACACCCCCATCTTAAAAGAGTTACAAAGTATTATTTATATTACACGGGTGATCCTTTAGGTTATAGATCTTAGGACCCCCCCCCCCAATCTTATTTCCCCTTTACTTTTTTTGCACTCATTTATTTGAAGTCTTTTATAATAATAAAATTTCTCAAACTCCCTGATCTGTATTCATTTATCTGACTAATTCATGTAATTCAAGTTCGGACGGGACCCACGGTTATGGACCTTAAAGAGTGCCTAATACCTTATCTTAGAGGTAATTTTGAGTCCTTACCCGATCTTTGGTGATGCAAACTAGTCAAACTAACTCTCTTTCAAATAGGTGCCCTAACGCACCTTAAAAATAGTTAGATGGTGACTCTTCTCTTTTTACCCGTACTTCAAAAAAGTTGTCACGTGTCGAAACCCAATTTCACGAAGAAAATAGCATGACAGAATGGTGCTCTGCTGGTGATATATTTAGGCTCTTACTATAGATAATTTGGCTTATATGAATTAGTCTTCTTCGATAAATGTGTTTCTTTTATTTTTCGCTACATGCACATCCCGCTCCTATTTTTACTCTTATTTGTCATTGTTGCATTCACATCCATCCCCTATTCTCCCATCATTTAAATTTGTGGTATATTTGATCGAGACCAACCCTATACTACTATAGACTAGCAAGAGAGATCGAAGCAGCTTTTACTCGAGAAGGTCGGGATCGATTTTCACAGGGAGCTAGAGACTGGAATTGAGTTTCTATCTAAATTGGAGTTGCATAATTGTTCCTAATTTCACCTCTAAATATTTTTGGTTTTGATATTACTTCTAAATTTATACTACTAAGATGCTAAATTAAGCTAAGTTAAGCTAAGAGTAGACTACTGAAGGTTTTCGAATTAGTTAAAAGGCACTAGGGGAGTGACTTTCTCCTAGGTAGATACTTGACGGGTTCTCGTGTCTAAGGCTAGGTTGTCATATTTGGGGATTACAATATAACCATTGCACAATTCTAGCCACTCTATACCTCTCGGTAGTTTGAATGATTTTGCCCTAGTTGACTTTCTCAAGATCAATTGGGTATGATTATTTGTGCAAGCAATTGAGGTTCAAGTCGGGTATTATGCTCTCTCGAATTAACCCTTTAATTGGGGCTATCAGTTCCCTTAAGTATGCCCAATTCCTTGTTGGACTAATTTTATAGACTTTGGCTCTCTTTCTCAAGAAGAGCCCAGATCAACTAGGCATAAAATAGTGTTTGCACCACTAATTCAACATTAAAATCATAAATTAGTCAAAATATCAAACAGCCATAGACATTCAAACCTTAAAACACAAAACCCACCAATTACCCACATTAAGGTTGAGCCACAACCCTAGCTAATGGGTCTAGCTACTCATGATAATAGAGGAAAACAAAGAAATAGATGAAGAAAAATGCAAAATAATTAATTAATAATTAAAACTTGAAGATTCAATGATAAAACTATTCTAAAATTACTCCAAATGGTAAAATAACACTATTCACAACCGCAACTCAGCTTCAAAATCTAACTGATGACCTAAAAATGGGAAAAGAAACTATTTATACTAGGCAAAAAATTTTGGACAAAAATACCCCTGCAGGACTAGTGCGGACCG
This sequence comes from Nicotiana glauca, assembly GCA_026770625.1. Classification (NCBI taxonomy): domain Eukaryota; kingdom Viridiplantae; phylum Streptophyta; class Magnoliopsida; order Solanales; family Solanaceae; genus Nicotiana; species Nicotiana glauca. Next base: position 198,797 of record MU700982.1, on the reverse strand, counting down.
CAAAAAATCGAGTACGGCCGCACTAAGGCTCTTGACTGAAATGTCTGGCCCCTGAACTTGGCCACCACGGGCCGTGCAAAATGCATCGCGGCCGCGGTGGCTCCTGTTGCGGTCTGCACAAAATGGACCACGGACCGCATTGGCATTGTTCCTCCAACTTGGCAACTCTCTGAACTTGAGTTGTGCATACCTTACAAAATCGAGTGCGGCCACAATGGAGTCAATACGGACCGCACAAAATGGAGTGTGGCCGTATTACTTGGTTGCCTGAAATGAGCACTCTCTGAATCTCTTCTTTGCGGACCACACAGAATGGGGTGCGGCTGCATTGCTTTGATGCTTGAGATGAGTACTCTCTGAACCTCTTCTTTGTTGACCGCACAGAATGGAGTGCGGCTGCAGTGGCCCTGTTATACTGTTCTTTGACTTGTTCTTGGTACTTGTGCATGTTTCACTCCTTTTTGAGCTGGTTTTGACGAATTGTCACCTTGTTGATCAAACCCTGCAATAGAATACAACATGTAACCCTTTGGGACTATTTTTTACACATTTCTAATCAAAACTCAAGAAAATTCCAAGAAAATTCGGTTGACCTAAAGTTACCTGAACTAGCATCAATTGGGACTAACAATATCCCTCAATTCAAGTGAATCATTAACAACATTCACTCTTTTAAACACCATAGATTTAGCGCGACATAAGGGCATCAAGAGTTGACTCAACACATCAAATAAACTCTTTCTATTACTTTGGTTATTGTGGAACCCAAACTCACACATTCTCAAGTTTCCCTAAGCAAACCTCACCTTTTGGATAGTAGCACTCAGAACGAGGTTAATGGAAATACACTCATCTCTCTCAAGGAAAATCACACGTCCGACACTAGGTACCATATGCCTGCCCCTTATGTGACTAACAACTAATGTAAGCTTCATTCAACTCAAGATCATATAGTACTTATGTGGAGACATAGTGAAGGCTTTTGGTGTAGGGTAGGAAATGTTTGGTCTAAGTAGGTTCCATCTTCCCTTTAGAACTTCTTTTGCTTCATTTTGGCACACATTCACTTGACTTTTTAAGTCATTTCACTTCTTTCTAGAGAGACTCACTGTCACTCTTTCTTATTCATTTCAAATCTTTTCTCCTTTCTAAACTTTCCACACCTTTCATTCTTTGGTTTTATTGAATCCATTCTTTCTTTTTCTACATTGAACATTCTTTTTGTATTTTTGATTTTCTTTCTTTTTCATTGCCTTTCTTTTTCTTCATATTGTACCTTTCATCACTTTGTTTCAATCCTCGTCTCTCCCCCCAAACTTATAATTTTTTGCCGGTGCTAAGGAAAGATCAGGTGCCAAAAGAGAGTATCTTTAGAACGGGTAAAGGCTTGTAGCGTGGTTCTTTAAAGAAAAAGGTCTAAGTCCCAAAAGGGTTGATTAGGGATTTTATTATTGATAGGCTATGGAAGTGTTAAAGATATCATTCGGATCAATGAGAGCCTATAATCACGTCTCAAGTCAAATTTCACTTAGGATTTTGCCTAGACAAACAATCAAGGCAAATTCTAGAGCAATGGCTTGGGACTTAGACTTATAATTTAAATTCTCACCACACAAGCTTTGAGATTGGTAAAGACACGGAGTTGGGGGCCTACAACAACCGTAGTCAGATTTGAACAACATAATGGTTCAAAAAAACCACTTGATGATTATCAGCCAACACAAGAGTCTCAAGGTCACAACTTTCACCATCCTACACACAACGATTTATTTTTGACCATAGGATCAAAGACAAATGTTTTAGGCCCAAGTGAAGCATTGCTTGAGGCACCTTTACCAACTAACTACCAACAAGCAAAAAGAAAGATAGACTCAAAACCTTAAGAAGGTTGTCATTCCATCCATCATCGAGAAGAGCCACTCGATTCACAAATCCCACCTTTGGAAAGAACCGTGGCATTAAGAAAACCAAAGGCTTATTGCAAAAGCTCGAAACAAGAAGCTACGAACATAAAATAAGAACCTGAAAAAAGGAAAAATGCGGAAAGTAAAAGGAATATGAACAAGAGGGGATTTAGATGAATATAAAATAGGGAGAATGAATATATACATAAAAATAAAACTTTATATACAGACCCAAAGTAAAAAGTTCGAAAAGTGCAATGAAATGCTAAAGTTATATACATGCCAAAGATTAAAAAAGAAAGAAAGCATAAAATATTATCATATGTACATTCATCCGAATATCCAGATAGGGCTACCCCCTCAAATTAAATCTGGCATTTTCCTCAATGCCAACTAACCAAAATAAGCACAAAAATAGAGAAGAGAGGAAAAATAAACTCCCTATTGGCCCTCCATCTGTATGGGATCCTGAGTCTGGGTCCCTAGGTCCTCTGCCTACTCAGGAACCTGTGACTGGCTCTCTGTGACCTATGGCTTTGCTGGGACCGGGGCTTGGACCTAGACTGAGTCCTAGACTGACTCTTGGGGCTGGCTGGAGGAATCTCCCTTCGGGTCCTCCAACTGTGTGACTACATCATCTGAACGGGGAATGACCCTCCTCCACTTGGGAAGCCTCTCTAACTCCTACTCTGGCTGGGGCTGAGCTGCTGGTGCTGGGTCATTTAATAGCAAATCTAAATGTAGGTGATCCGCCTTCAGCCAATCAATATCTACCCTTAGCTTCTTCACCGACTCTTATGAAGCCCGAGTCTTCCTCATTTTCTTTTACTCCTTTGCAAGCTCCTTGAGTGCCTTCCCATGTGAATCAATGGCCTCTGTGATCAATTTCTGGTTCTCTAGGAGCTTCTTCTAGTTGTCTAAAAGCTCCTTAAGAGTGTCCTCAGTAGACTGTGGGGCCTGTGAAGGGGGAGGTGTTGACTGGGCTGCTGATCGGTGCGGATTAAACCCTTGGGAAGAGTGGGCGCTAACAACTTTTACCCGATAGTGGTTTCAGGGTCAATTTCCTCAGGGAGCTAGTTGTGGAAGTCGAGGATTTGTGAAGTCTAGGAAGGTGTTTTGGCTCCTAATTTTGCTTCTATCATTTTTTTTTCTTTTGTTTATCATCTAAATTTATCAACTACAATTGTAAACTAAATTATGCTAGTTGTATGCAATAAGAGAAAAGCACTAGGGTCCTAGCACTTGCCTAGGTGACTAATTAACGAGTATAGAATTCTAATGAAAGGATGATAATTGAGGGAAATATGGATAACCGTTGCACTTATCACTCACTCTCACACCTCTTGGTAGAGAGTGATTTTGCCCAATTGACTCTATCGAGACCAATTGGGTAGGCTAATTTGCCCAAGCGACTAATCGTTCAAGTAGGGTAGTTACTCTCTCGAAGTTTAAACTGTTACTTGGGACTACAATTTTCAAGGGTCCATACCAAATCCTTGATGGGTTAATTGTGACATCATAGACTCTTTTTCCCAAGAAGAGTCAAGGCCCACTGAGCTAGACTTAGTGTTTGCAATCACCAAATCCAAGTGAAAACATACAATCAACCCAAATACCAAACACCCAACATCATCCAAGCATTAAGCAAAAACACCCATTAATTACACCCACAAGGGTTGAGCCACAACCCTAGCTAATGGGTTTAGCTAGACATGGAAGAAGTAGAAATAGAATAAATACTAGAAGAAATTAACATAATCATTAACTACAAGATTAATCTACTTGAATCCACGTTAATTGCAAGAGAAAATTGCCTAAAGTAGGCTAATACAAAGTGTCTCATGCTCAGCTGCTCAGATAGATTACAGAACTTGACCTAAAAAGGTAAAATGTTCTATTTATACTACACAGAAAAAACCAGACAAAAATACCCCCGAGGGTATGGCGCGGACCGCATAGAAATGTCATGCGGTCACGTGGGGCAACTGGTCTTCATATCTGGGCTTCTGGACTTGAGGATGCAGACCGCGTAAAAATGTCACACGGCTGCATAGGTAGAGTTATGCGGACCGCGTGGAAATGGTACGCGGCCGCACTGTATAAATCGTCCCATTTTGGCTCTCTGATCTTTTACCCACGCGGACTGCACTGATTTGGTGTGCGGTCGCGTGGGACTTTTCCTTGACTTTTTGAGCCTCTGATCAATCATCATTGCGGACCGCGTGGAAATGAATGCGGTTCGCGTGGATCTTCTTCAGAATTGTTGCTTCTCTCAACTTTACTGCGCGGCCGCGAGACAAATCAGTACGGACCGCGCATGTTGGGCTTTAACTTGATAGCTTTCTGAACCTTCCTGTGCGGCCGCATATCAAAACAGTGCGGTCCGCACAGGTCACCTGTTTGCCAACTTTCAGTCATCTTTTGTTGCTTGGCAAGTTTCTCTCCTTTTTGAGCTGATTTGTGATATTCATCATCTAGTCGCTCAAACCTGCAATCAAGCGCAACTTATAACCAATTCAGGACTAATCAAGAGCAATTTATGCACAAAGCTCAGTTAAGAATGGGTATAAAACATGCACAATTCATAGTTATCAACTCCCCCAAACTTAAACCTTTGCTTGTCCTCAAGCAATTAAAATGAGACCTACCCCTCAATAGAAAACATCCAAGTAATTCCTGTTTGTCCTAAAGTAACCTCAATCAAGCATCAATTGGGACTAACAATTGCCCTCAATGCGAATGCATCATTAACACATTTAAAACTTTGAAAACTTGTGGATCAAGTGTGACACAATAGCCTCAAGGGTTGACACATCTCATCAAGGAACCTTTCTTAAGTACTTTGGTCATTGTGGAACCCAAACTCATACATCCTCGACTCTCCCTAAGTGAACCTCACTTTATAGAGTAATTGCACACAAATCGAGGTGGAAAGATTTTTCACTCATCTCTCACAAAGAAGAGACCCTAAGTCCAGCTCTAAGTGCCATATGGTTGCCCTTCATGTAAGTATCCACTAATGTAGGCTTCCCTCAACTCAAGATCATATAGTGCTTTTGAGGAGTCATTGTGAAGGCTTTTGGGTAAAGGTAGGATATGCTTTCGTCCACATGGGTTCAATCTTCCCCTAAACACTTCTTTTGATTCATTTTGGCATACTTTGTTGACTCATTTGAGTGTTTCTTCTTTCAAGGGTTTAGAGAGACATAATGTCACTCTTTCTTTTGCAATTCAAACCTTTCTCCTTTTTTTGTTCACCTTTTTCGCATCTTTTTCCACTTTTTGTTGACTTTGAGTCCCCCTTTTTGGGTCTTTTTCACTTTTGTCTTTCTTTTTGACTTTTTTCTCTTTTTCATTGCCTTCCTTTTCTTTTTGCGTTAGTACCTTTTCTACCACATTGGTGCCTTTCTTATCTCTCCCCCAAACTTAGATATATGCCATTACTCAAGGGAAGATTTTTGGGTGCCAAGAGAGGGTTTCATTAAAAATGGGTATAGGCTTATAACTTTGATTCATGAAAGAAGAAGGTTTAAGGCTCAAAAGGGGTGGACTAGGGATCATTGCATTGGTAGGTCATGAAATGGATCAAGTTAGCATTTTTGGATCAAGGAAAGCCTACAATCACGTCCCAAGTCAAGTTCCACATATGATTTCGCCTCAACAAGCATTCAGGGCAAGTTCTAGACCATTGGCTTGGTACTTGGACTCACAAATCAAATTCTCGCCACACATACACTCAAGGATTACCAAAGATGGAGTCGAGGGCCCACAACGACCTTAGTCATGATTAAAGCGCCCCATATTGACCACATGATGATTGTTTGGTCAGCACAAGAGTCTCAAGGCCACGACTTTCACCATCCTAAACACAACTTAATGTCTTTAACCATAAGATCAAAGGCAAATGTGCTAGGCCCAAGTGAAGCTTTGCCTAAGGTACCCTTAACTACAAAAAAAAATTGAAAATCAAAAAGAAAAATCAAAAACTGACTACTCAACCCTTAAGAAAGTTGTCACGCTATCTATCATTGGGAAAAGCCACCCGGTTCACACAACACTCTACCCTTGGAAAGAACCATGTCATTAAAAAAACCAAGGGCTTATTGCAACATCAAAGCAAAACCAAAAAGAGGCTACAAGCCTAACTTTGCACTAAAACGAAAAATTCTAACGAAAATAACAAAAATAGAAAGAAAGCTCAAATGCCAGCCAAATGAATATGTACACAAGGGGAGTAGAATATACAACTGAGGGCGTTCAGAATGAAATTTTATATACAAATTATCTATATCTATGAATGTACTAAAAGTAAAGAATATATTCAATGATCCAATCAATCAAAAAGTAGGGCCATACCCCCTCGAAAAAGAGCTAGCATTGTCCCCAATGCTAACTACCAAATAAAACATCAAAAATAGTCAAAGGATATAGAACGGCCCCTCAAGCCTCATCAGTTACCCTGTGCTGGTCAGTGGCTCCCATGTCCTCTGTAATGGCAGGGACCTCAAACTGGTCCCCAGCCTGCTGTTGTGCTACTGGGATCGGTGCATGCTCCTGGTATGGCTCATCAACTGAAGGGGCACTGAAGGGACCCTCATGCTCTTTAGCGACTGCTATCACAACTCCCTCAGTATTAGGGAGTTTTCTCTTCTTTTTCGGCCTGTGCTCCTCTACCTGTGGCTGCTCAAATGATGGCTCTACGGCCGGCCCCTCAAACAGTAAGTCAAGTGGCAGCTGATCAGCCACTAGCTTGTCTACCTGCACCTTCAATGTCGCCACCGACTCCTTCGAGGCCTTTGTCTTTCTCAGCTTTCTATGCTCCTTGGCCAAGATCTTTAGTGCCTTGCTGTTCTCCCCGACTGCCTTGGCCAAGGTATCCTGCTTTGCCAACATTTGCTCCTGGTTGATTAGGATTTTCTTCAAAGTCTCTTCAATAGAAGCAGGGATCTCAACAATCACCGGTGCTACCTGAGCCTGCACGGCCGTGGTCAATGTGGACAACTTGGATGTCGCAGCCGACATCCAGTTGTTCAAACTGGCTAAAGAATGCATGAACTGGTTGGCGGTGAACCTATGAGTCTTTGATACCGGAATCACTGGATCAGCTAAGGTAGAAGGGGATGTTGTGGAAGGTCCTGGGGGCAATGTAGTGGGATCAATGGGTTGCTCAGTGGCAGCTGGCTCTTCAGACTGGCCAGCTGCAGAAGAAGTGCAGGCCTGACTCTTCTTGGCATTCTTTGAGTTGTCAGGACCCTTTTGATCATACTATGAATACGGGCTCACCGGAGGTACCATAACATCATAATTCTTCTTCTTTACTTTCAATTCTTTGAAGTACATGGAAAGTGTGTTGGGGAAAGGGTAGTTTGTCTTTGTCTCATTACCCACAGTAGCAATCACTCTATGCATGATATTACCCACATTCAATGGAAATCCAGCCATGATGGAAGCAACCAAGACAGCACGATCAATGGAGACGGAGTGATCATGTGTGGTCGGATCAAGCCGATTGTACACGAATGTCAACCACCATTTTGCTTCAAAGTTGAGGGTGTTCCTGAATATTTTCTCGTGTGCTTTCAGCCACACAGGGACTATACCTGGAACTGCTAAAATCCCGGCTAAACACGGGCAAACTTCTTCTTTCATAGCCAGCTTCTCCAAGTATTGAGACTCATCCTCTTCTGCAAATCCCAAGAAGTCATTTAGTGTCTTCCCATCAAATAGTACAATCTTGTCCCTCACTCTTGTAGCTGTGGAGCCACGAACTATGTGCTGGACATTGCTGTAAAACTCTTTTACATTGTGCTCATTTGCCATTTTCACACGTTCTTTGAAGAATCCCCAACCCTCTCTCGTACGGAATTGTGCTTGTATGTGAGGGTTGTGAGGAACTAAGTCAGCATCAATGAACCATTTTTCGGGAATCAGCTTCCTTTTTGGCCACCACTCCCTGAATCGGTGGAAGGCGACTTCACTTACAAATCTATCTTCCCATGCCTCTGGTTTCCTGGTTCTATCTAGACCCCCAATCTTTGGCTCACCACCCTCACTCTCCTTTGATGATGAAATTCTGGGAGAGGTAGAATATTGGTCGTCAGATTCTTTTTCAGTTCAGGACTCATTAGACGAGTCCGTGAGTACCACATTCACTGGCCTCTTGGATATAGCCACATTTGCGTGCTCAGGGGAAGATGACTCTGGTGCTGGAATCTCCACGGATGTGTGTGTGGGGATGGACTCTGAAGTCACGCTCCGGGAGGGAGCATGCTCACTACCTATTGAATGAGAGGCAGCCTATCGGCCTCCCAAATTATCTTTCTGTTATTCTTTATTATCTCCTTGTCCTTGGCAGTGCATTTCACAACCCTTCTAATTGTTCTCCCTCGGGAAGAAGCACCCTTCCCAGTTTGCTTCTCCTTGCCCCCACGTTGTATTTGTTTTCCTTGACGTACCATTGTCTGCAAGAGATACAAGTCTAACGTTGTTAGTGGAAGCACAGAAGGAGTAGGCAGTTTAAAGTTCAATGTACATTTGCAGACATAGTATTGCAGGACGCGGTCCGCACAGGCTAATCATTGAAAACACCATCTCTTTGAACATGACCTATGCGGACCGCACTGTTTTGGATTGCAGCCGCGTAGGTCCAACGCGGACCGCACAAAAATGCCACGCGGTCCACACAGATCAAACTCTTATAATGACATCTCTCTGAACCTTAGCCACGCGGTCCGCATTGGTTTGGACCGCGGCCGTGCTGGGTTCACGCGGACTGCACAGAAATGCCACGTGGTCTGCACAGATCAAGCGCTTAAAATGATACCTCTCTGAACCTTGGCCACGCGGTCTGCACTGTTTTGGACCGCGGCCGCGCTGGGTTCATGCTGACCGCACAGAAATAGTAACGCGGACCTCACATAGGAAATGTTCAATTACCAATCAAAGGCACGCGGACTGCACGCAAATGTTGTGCGGCCACGTAGGGCAAACATAACTGGGTAGGTTCTTTTTTTCTTTTTAGTCAAATTTTTAACGTCCTAATTATCCCTACTCAGTGTTTTTAACAAGAAATTATGCCCAATTTCAACTTGATTTCAGAAACCCTATTCTAACTATTAACTAAGATGAACAAGAAAGAAATAAAAAGAAATTAAGAAGTTATTCTAGTAGAAATCAATTAAAAAACACACAAATTAAACTATGAAATGAAATGAATAGGAGATGTTACTAGGGAATATTGAGAATAAAAAATTGTGCACAAGTTATGCGGATGAACAGTAGAAAGGTATGCTCAGATGAAAATTTGCGAAAAGGTTTAAAGGAGGCCCCAGGATCCTATTTATAGAAGACCGTGGGGCCCATTTCTTACCTACCTGCGCGGCCGCACAAAAACAGCACACGGACCACACAGGATTTTTCATCCTCAGGGTATGAGCAAGACCCACGCGGACCATACTATTTTGGTGCACGTCCGCATGAGAAACTTCAGAGACCTATCCCATTAGGCAATTTCCACGCGTTCCGCACCGTTTTGGTGCGCGGCCGTTTGGAAAATTTCAGAGACTTGACAAAATTTGTTTTTCCAGTGTGGACCACACAAAAATGCCATGCGGCCGCGCTGGGTCTTCTGAGTTCAATTCCTTCAGCATTTCAATCCCACGCGGACCGCATTGTTTTGGTGTGCGGCCACGTGGGCATTGTTCAGAGACTGCTCATTTTTCAATTCATTTGCCCTGCACTAATTCAATATTATCCTTGCAACACTTCACAAACCATCAGCTCAAAAATCCTACTCTACAAAGGAAAAACAAAAAAATTCAAAAGACATGGGTTGCCTCCCAAGAAGTGCCTGATTTAACGTCATGGCACGATGCAGGTTACCATCATTTCACTCCAAGTGAATAAGCTCCACCACGTGGCTGTCATCAACCTTGCCCAAGTAATGTTTGACACAATGCCCATTAACCTGGAATACTTCACCATTTTTGTTTTTGAGATCAAGGGCACTGAAAGGGGTTACAAAGACCACTTCAAAGGGACCACTCCATTTGGATTTGAGCTTCCCCGGAAATAACCTTAGCCTTTAGTTGAAGAGAAGGACCATATCACCAACTTTGAATTCTTTACCCCGAGCGTACTTATCATGGAGGTACTTCATATTGTCCTTATACAAGGACGAGCTGGAGTAAGCATGAAATATAAATTCATCCAGTTCATTCAATTGTTTCACTCGGAGGTTCGCCGCAACATCCCATTCCAAATTTAACCTTTTCAAAGACCACATCGCCTTATGCTCTAGTTCCACCAGGAGATGACAAGCCTTACCAAACACCAATCGATATGGAGACATACCAATCGGAGTCTTGTACGCCGTGCTATAAGCCCAAAGAGCATCGTCCAACTTCTTTGACCAATCAGTCATATTCGCATTCACTGTTTTGGACAAAATACTCTTAATTTCCCTATTAGAAACCTCCACTTGGCCACTTGCTTGCGGATGGTATAGGGTAGTCACCTTGTGGTTAACTCCATATTTGGTGAGCAAAGAATCAAAGGCCTTGTAGCAAAAATAGGACCCCCCATCACTAATGATAGCACGAGGAGTTCCAAATCTAGTGAATATCTGCTTCTTCAAGAATGGCACGACACTCCAGGCTTCATTGTTGGGAAGAGCCACGACTTCAACCCACTTGGAGACATAATCTACCGCAACGAGAATATACGTATTACCACAAGAGCTTACAAACGGGCCCATGAAGTCAATGCCCCACACATCAAAAATATCAACCTTTAGAATGGTGTGAAGAGGCATCTCATCCCTTTTAGAAATCTCGCCGACTCGTTGACATGCATCACACTTTTTCACCAAATCGCTTGCATCTTGAAACAAAGTCGGCCAATAGAAACCACAACTTAGAACCTTTGATGCCGTTCTCACTCCCCCATGATGACCACCATAAGGAGAAGAGTGGCAAGCTTCCAATATACTCAATTGTTCTTCTTTCGGGACACAACAACGAATTACACCATCGGTGCAAATTTTGAACAAGTAGGGCTCGTCCCAATAGTAATCCACACTATCCCGCTTGAGCTTCTTCCTTTGGTTAGAAGAGAGCTCATACGTGATTATTCCGGTCACAAGATAATTGGCCATATCGGCAAACCACGACATATCATGCATAGACACCGCAAGGAGTTGTTCATCTGGAAAAGCATCTTTAATCTCAACACCATTGCTCGATCTTCCTTCTTCCTCTAGCCGGGACAAGTGATCCGCGACTTGATTTTCACTTCCTTTTCTATCCACAATCTCTAGATCAAATTCTTGTAAGAGTAATATGCATCTTATCAAACTCGCCTTCGAGTCTTTCTTTGTCATCAAGTACCTAAGAGCGGCATGATCGGTATGAATGATCACTTTGTCCCCCATAAGGTATGGTCGAAACTTTTCCATGGCGAACACAATAGCTATCAACTCCTTCTCGGTGACTGTATAGTTCTTTTGAGCCTCATTCATTGTCTTGCTTTCGTAGTACACCGGATGGAATATTTTGTTTATTCTTTGGCCAAGTACCGCACCAACCGCTACATCACTAGCGTCACATATCAACTCAAAAGGCAAATCCCAATTTGGTTCGGTGATAATGGGAGTGGTAGTCAACTTATGTTTCAACAATTCAAAGGACTCCATACACCTCTCATCAAACACGAACTTCACATCTTTTTCCAATAGTTTGCACAACGAGTTCACAACTTTTGAAAAATCCTTGATAAAGCGCCGGTAGAACCTGGTGTGGCCTAAGAAACTTCTCAACCCCTTGA
>MU700982.1:167438-181809 GCA_026770625.1 Nicotiana glauca | reverse complement strand
TACGGGAGCTTCATAAAATTTCCACCCGCCAATTGGTTCACAATACATTGGTTTGTTGTGTTGATGCCTCTATAGAATGTTTGTTGAATTATCACATCGGTCATATCATTATTTGCACATTCCTTGACCATGGTTCTAAACCTCTCCCATATTTCATGCAAAGGCTCTGTTGGTTCTTGTTTGAAGGCCAAAATCTCATCACGGAGCGCCGCCATATGACTTAGAGAAAAGAACTTGGCAATGAACTTGTCTGCCAATTCATCCTATATAGTGATTGAATGAATAGGTAATCTCTCCAACCAATCAAGCGCTTTACCCCGAAGAGAGAACGGGAAAAGCCTCAATCTCAAAGCATCTTCGAACACATTGGTTTGTTTACTCCCCCAACAAGTATCTATGAAACCCTTCAAGTGCTTGTGCGCATTTTGATCGGAGGCACCCGTAAAATACCCTCTTTGTTCGAGAAGTGTCAACATAACATTGGTGATTTGAAAATTCCCTGCCCAGATTCGGGGAGGAACTATGGCACTTGCATAACCTTGGTTAGGAAGGACCCTTGGAGCAACTCTTGGTGGAGGTGGAGGAGGGTCTGGAGGTGCATCATTAGGATTTGTATTAGCATTTCTACCTCTCTGTGGCATTTGTGGTACCTGGAATTCCTCTTGTTCAACATTATCAATCTCCACCCCCGCGACCACGTAGTCAAGAGGGACATTCCCGTTTAAAGCCATATATATCTGTTGGTTCAACACAAATAATGTTAGTAAAAAGAAGGAAAGAGAAGCAAAACAAAAAACTAGCTACAAAAATAGTTAACACCGTAAGCTCCCCGGCAACAGCGCCAAAAAGTCATCAGTGCGGACTCAACCCTTGGGAAGAGTGGGCGCTAACAACTTTTACCCGACAGTGGTTTTGGGGTCAATTTCCTCAGGGAGCTAGTTATGGGAGTCGAGTATTTGTGAAGTCTAGGTAGGTGGTTTGGCTCCTAGTTTTGCTTCTATCATTTTTTATTTTTCTTTTGTTTATCAACTAAATTTATCAAGTATAATTGTAAACTAAATTATGCTAAGTAATGATGCTAGTTGTATGTAATAAGAGAAAAGCACTACTTCGTAGCACTTGCCTAGGTGACTAATTAACGGGTATAGAATTCTAATGGAAGGATGGTAATTGAGGGAAATATGGATAACCGTTTCACTTAGCACTCACTCTCACACCTCTCGGTAGTGAGAGTGATTTTGCCCAATTGACTCTCTCGAGACTAATTGGGTAGGCTAATTTGCCCAAGCTACTAATGGTTCAAGTAGGGTAGTTACTCTCTCGAGGTTTAACCCGTTACTTGGGACTACCATTCTCAAGGGTCCATCCCAAATCCTTGTTGGGTTAATTGTGAGGTCATAGACTCTCTTTCTCAAGAAGAGTCAAGACCCACTAAGCTAGACTTAGTGTTTGCAACCACCAAATCCAAGTGAAAACATACAATCAACCCAAATACCAAACACCCAACATCATCCAAGCATTAAGCAAAAACACCCATTAATTACCCACACTAGGGTTGAGCCACAACCCTAGCTAATGGGTTTAGCTGGAAATGGAAGAAGTAGAAATAGAAGAAATACTAGAAGAAATTAACATAATCATTAACTATAAGATTAATCTACTTGAATCCACGTTAATTGGAAGAGAAAATTGCCTAAAGTAGGCTAATACAAAGTGTCTCTTGCTCAACTGCTCAGATAGATTACAAAACTTGACCTAAAAAAGTAAAATGTTCTATTTATACTACACAGGAAAAACTGGAAAAAATACCTCTGAGGGTCTGGCGCGGACGACATAGAAATGTCATGCGGCCGCGTAGGGCAACTGGTCTTCATATCTGGGCTTCTGGACTTGAGGATGCGGACCGCGTAAAAATGTCACGCGGCCGCATAGGTAGAGTCATGCGGACCACGTGGAAATGGTGCGGGACCGCACTATAGAAATTGTCCCATTTTGGCTCTATGATCTTTTACCCACATGGACCGCACTAATTTGGTGTGCGGCCGCGTGGGACTTTTCCTTGACTTTTTGAGCCTCTGATCAATCATCATTGCGGACCGCGTGGAAATGAATGCGGTCCGCGTGGATCTTCTTCAGAATTGTTGCTTCTTTGAACTTTCTTGCACGACTGCATGACAAATCAGTGCAGACCGCGCAGGTTGGGCTTTAACTTGATAGCTTTCTGAACCTTCCTGTGCGGCCGCATATCAAAACAGTGCGGTCCGCACAGGTCACCTGTTTCCCAACTTTCAGTCATCTTTTGGCGCTTGGCAGGTTTCACTCCATTTTGAGCCGATTTGTGATATTCATCATCTAGTCGCTCAAACCTATAATCAAGCGCAACTTGTAAGCAATTCAGGACTAGTCAAGAGCAATTTATGCACAAAGCTCAGGTAAGAATGGGTATAAAACATGCACAATTCATAGTTATCAGCTGCCACCATAGTAGATAGTACAAACAACTTAGAAGAAGTTTCCTGCATCGAGTTGTTAATGCTGGCGAGGGCCAAGCTCATACGGTGGGCAGTTAATGGGTACGCAGCGGTGAAAGGTATGTCTGGAACTGTAAAGGTGGATGGACCTGGGGGCATGTCTGCTGGGGTGGAAGGCGGCAGAGTAGGATGCACTACCCCTATTGGCTCTTTAGACTGGACAGTTGAAGCAGTGGCTTTTCCTTTATAGTGCTTACCTTTAGGGTTGTCATGACCCTGTAGTCTGTACCAGGAGAACAGTGCCTTTGGTTTCATCTTCAAGTCAAATCCCCGCTTTTCTACCTCTAAGTCCCTCAGGTACATGGTCAGGAAGTTAGGGAAGGGATAGTTTCTATCACCTTCGTTCACCACACATGTAATAACCCGAGACATCACATTCCCGACGTTAATCGGGTACCCCGCCATAATCGATGCCACCAATATAGCCCGGTGAAGAGGGATTGAGTTGTTGTGGGTGGTTGGGTCAAGCCTGCTGCACACAAATGTCTCCCACCCCTTAGCCTCGAAATTCAACGTTCTCCTCAAGAGTTTCACTCCCGCAGTCAACCAATCGAGGGTGGTACCCAGGATTGCCAAGTACTGTGCTAACCAAGGACTGGCTTCCTCACTTAATTGCATCTTCTCCAAATACAATGTCTCATCCTCCTCCGTGAAGCCTAGGTACTCATTTATGTTTTTGCCATCAAATTTAACTGTCAATTTCCGCACTTTGGTGATTGTTTTGCCCTTTTTTATGTGGACCACATTAGCATAAAACTCATTTACCAAGTGCTCATTAGTCTCCTCCACCTAGCCTATAAAATACTCTCATCCAACTCTCACTCTAAGCCGCCTCAACACTCTGGGGTTGTGAGGCTCGAGGTCATGTATAAAGAATTTTTGCTCAGGTATAAGCTTCCTCTCGGACCGCCACTCTCTGAACTTGTGATAGGCAACCTCACTCACAAACCTGTCCTGCCATGCCTCCGGATTTCTAGTTCTCTCTACCTCTCTCACCTGAGGCTCACCCCCTTCTAATTCATCCCCTACTTCTGCTATGTGGCTCTCTCCTGATAGTGAAGCTGTAGGAGATGTGGAATATTCTTTGCCACTGCCAGCAGCTGAGCCCTCTGACTGCTCAGAAGTTACACTTACTGGTGCTCGGGAAGTGGGAGAGCCTTGAGGAGTGGGGTCATCTGTCACTCTAAATCTGTCTGGGAAGTCATCTATATACTCCGAGACGGAATCAGAGTCATATGCTTCCTAGTAAGGCTCATACTCATTTCCCGATGAGTGGGCAACAGCTCTATCAGCGGCTCGAATTTCCTTCCTTGTTGCATTTATTGCTTCCCGAACTTGGGGGATCAACTTTATCTTTCCGTATCCCCTCCCTCGGGAGGACTCTCCTCGTCCATTTTTTATCACATTTTCCTCGTGATCTCACCATTGTCTGCAAACAACATTCAGTTATGCTTTATTAGTATCAATATAATCAATGAAATTCATAGTTGCAGACAGTAAAAAGTTACAGAATGTGGACCACAAAAAATGCAATGCATCCGCAAAGAGGCTACTGCATACTGCACAAAATCCATTGCGGTCTATATAGAGGTGGGGTTCAGACTACCCACTCTCTGAATCTGTGCAGCACGGATCGCATAAAATACAATACGGTCCGCATTGAGGCACCGCAGACCGCACAAAGTCCTTTGCAGTCGCAGTCTTAAAGTTTTACTTTCTAAACTTATTTCACCGCGGTCCACACAAAATGGCTTTGCAGGATGCATAAAGGCACCGCGGACCGCACAAAAATCCACCGCGGCCAGCAGCATCACTAACCTAGGTTTCAATGTTCTGTCCAATTTTAGTCCAATTTTTTACCTAAGAATGATTCCCTAGGTGTTGCTTCAGTGTTGTGTCTAACTATGCCTAATTAAGACAGGATTAACTAACCTAAGCTACAAATTAAAAGAAAAATGGGAAGAAAAGAAGAAAAACTAAAAGAAAATGAAAGTCAAATAGAAAATTGCAAAATTAAAGAACTAAGAAGCAATTAAAGTTACCAGAAATGAGATGTAGTGTTGATTAATCGAAACAAATCAGTTGAGTTCCTGCAATTTTAGGGAGTGACAATGGTGAACAGTGATTTTAGGGTTTTTGAGAGTCAAAAGATAGAACAGTTCAAATGGAGGGCCTTAGGTCCTACTTATAGAAAAAGGTCCTGGGACCCAACTCACTTACCCACCGCGGACCGCACAAAATAACATTGTGGTCTGCATTGCTCAGAAATATGAAAGTTTGAGACCGCACAAAATGTAATGTGACCGCAGTGGTCCACCGTGGACCGCACAAAATGTAATGCGGCCGTGGTGGCAAACTTCAGAGAGCTAGTTTTCAACATCAACCTTCAATGCGGTCAGCATTGATTTTGTTCCCCCCACTAAGTCCTTTGTGGCCACACAAAATGTAGTGCGGTCCGCATTGCAAACTTTAGAGACTTATCTATTTTTTCCACTTTTTTCATGCACTGCATCAATACAATCCTATAGCATCTCTCAACTAGCCAGTCCTTAAGTAAATCCTATACTAATAAGAAAATCAAAGAAAAATAAAAAGAAAGACACATGGGTTGCCTCCCTAGAAGCGCCTGATTTAACGTCACGGCACGGCGCATGTTACCATCAAATAACTTTAGATGAAGAAGTGCCACCACGTGGCTGTCATCAATTTTTCCCAAGTAGTGCTTGACCTCGTGCCCATTAGCTCTGAAAACCTGCCCTTTTGTTTTTCAAATCAAGTGCACCAAACGGAGTCACAAACACCACTTCAAAAGGTCCACTCTATTTTGACTTGAGCTTTCTCGGAAACAGATGTAATCGAGAGTTAAGCAAGAGAACCAAATCACCCACTTTGAACTCCTTGCCACAAGCATATTTATCATGAAGGTACTTCATCTTATCCTTATACAAGGATGAAATAGAGTAGGCATGGAATCATAATTCATCAAGTTCATTAAGCTGCTCCACACGAAGATTTTCTGCCACATCCCATTCAAGATTTAGTTTCCTCAAAGCCCTCATGGCCTTGTGCTCTAACTCAACTAGTAGATGGCAAGATTTCCCAAACACCAACCGGTACAGAGACATACTGATTAGCAGTCCCGCAAGCCCATAGAGCATCATCCCACTTCTTAGACCAATTGGTCTTATTTGCATTGACCTTTTTAGAGAGAATACTCTTAATTTCCCTGTTTGAGATTTCAACTTGGCCACTCGCCTGAGGATGATAAGGAGTAGAAACTTTGTGATTGACACCATACTTTGCAAGAAAGGTGTCAAAAGCTTTATCATAAAAGTGCGATCCCCCATCACTTATGATTGCACGAGGAGTGCAAAAACTTGTAAAATGCTCTTTTTGAAAAACGCAACCACACTCTGAGCTTTATTGTTGGGCAAAGCCACTGCCTTGACCCATTTTGAAACATAGTCAATCGCCACAAGAATGTAGGTGTTCCCACATGAGCTTACAAATGGGCCCATGAAATCAATACCTCACACATAAAAAATATCCACTTCTAGAATGGTGTTGAGAGGCGTCTCATCTTTCTTCAAAATACCACTCGCTCTTTGACATTCGTCATGCCTCTTCAGAAGATCACTTGCATATTTATACAAAGTTGGCCAGTAAATCCCACAACTCATAACGTTCAAACATGTCCTCGCCCCGCCATGATGGCCACCATAGGGAGAGGAATGACAAGCCTCTAAGATACTCAACTGCTCCTCCTCAGGGACACACCTCCGGATCACTCCGTCGGTGAAAATCTTGAATATGTACAGCTCATCCAAATAGAAATCCAAACTATCCCGTTTGAGCTTCTTACTTTGGTTCAAAGAGAGCTCAAATGGGATTATACTAGTCACAAGATAATTGACAACATCTACAAACCATGGAATATCGTTCATTGACACAGAAAGTAGCCGCTCATTGGGAAATGCATCATTGATCTCTAGGCCATCACACAACCTCCCTTCCTACTCCAAGCAGGATAAGTGGTCGAACACTTGGTTTTCACTATCTTTCTGGTCCATAATTTCCAAATCAAACTCTTGAAGTAACTAGACCCATCGTATCAGCCTAGCTTTGGAGTCTTTCTTCATCATCAAATACATAAGAGCTACATGATCGTTGTGCACTATGACCATGGCTCCCATGAGATATGGCCGAAATTTTTCCATTGCAAACACAATATCGAATAACTCTTTCTCAGTTGCCAGTGTAGTTCCTTTAAGCCTCATTTATTGTCTTGCTCGTGTAGTACACCCGATGAAATATTTTGTTCACTCTTTGACCCAAAACGGCCCAAACCACAACATCACTCGCGTCACACATGAGCTAGAAAGGCAAGCTCCAATTGGGTGCAGTAATGATAGGGGTGGTGGTCAACTTATGCTTAAGAACTTCAAATGCTTGCATACATCCCTCATTGAACATGAACTTGGGATCCTTTTCTAGTAGCTTGCACAATGGATTCACTACCTTCGAAATGTCCTTGATAAATCTCCGGTAGAACCCCACATGCCCAAGAAAATTTCTAACCCCCTTGATAGAAGTGGGGGCGGAAGCCTTGAAATCACCTCTATTTTAGCCTTGTCAACATCTATGCCATGCTTTTAAATTTTATGACCCAACACTATACCCTCTTCAACCATGAAGTGGCATTTTTCCCAATTGAGCACAAGATTGGTGTCTTCACAACGGGCCAACACTCTATCCAGATTTTTCAAAGATTCATCAAATGAATCGCCCACAATACTAAAATCATCCATGAACACCTCCAAAATATCTTCCACTTATCGATGAAAATGGTCATCATACACCGTTGGAATGTTGCCGGTCTGTTACACAATCCAAAAGGCATTCGAGAAAAGGCAAATGTCCTATATGGACAAGCAAAAGTGTTCTTGTCCTGATCCTATGGAGAAATCAAGATTTGATTGTACCCAGAATATCCATCTAAGAAACAATAGAAGGCACACCTAGCAAGACGGTCAAGCATCTGGTCGAGAAAAGGCGATGGGAAGTGATCCTTGCGGGTCACCTTGTTTAGCTTACGGTTGTCCATGCACGCCCTCCATCCGGAAACTATCTAGGTTAGAATTAGTTCATCTTTAACATTGGTAACCATAGTCATACAACCTTTTTTTGACATAAATAGCACCGGTGAAGTCCACGAGCTGTCAGAAATGTGGTACACAACCCCGACATCTAACCACTTGATCACCTCCTTTTTCACAACTTCTTGCATTGCCTCGTTCAAACTCCTTTGATGTTCCAAGGAGGGTTTTGCATCATCTTCAAGAATAATCTTGTGCATACAGAATGTGGGTCTTATTCCCTGAATATCAGCTAAAGTCCATCCAATTAGCTTCTTCCGCTTTTTGAGCACCACCATTGTGGCATCTACCTGCATGTTTGTAAGACAAGAGAAAGAAAAACTGGCAATGCTGAATTAGGGCCTAAGAATTCATACCTGAGGTATGGAGGCAACGACTTCAACTCCAACACCAGAGGCTCCTCAATTGAAGGCTTTGTTGGAGGAGTCTTTCTATTTTAAAGACCCAAAGAGAGTTTCCTATGCTCGTAAGAATAAGAGCCCATTCCAAGTAAAGCATTCACGCACTCCACTCGGCCCTCATCATTATTGACATCAATATTCAACAATACGGCCTCCAGAGGGTCCTCTACATTGATCATTGCACTAGTATCATCAATAACACAGCTGTGACAAGATCCACAAATGAGCATACTTCGGTACAATTGGGCTGCTTCATTGACTTGCATACATGAAAGACCAGTTTTTCATCACCCACTCAGAAAGTGATTTCCTTTGCTTCCATATCAACAAAGTCCTTCCCCGTAGCAAGGAAAGGTCTCCCCAATATGATCGGAACTTTATAATCTACCTCACAATCCAAGATCACAAAATTAGCTGGCAAGATAAATTTGTCCACCCAGACAAACACATCATCTATAATACCCAATGGTCTCTTCATCGATCTATCCTCCATTTGTAATCTCATAGAAGTCGGCATCGGTTGCCCAACACCCAAAGTCTTGAAAACTGAGTAGGGCATCAAGTTGATACTTGCCCCCAAATCACATATAGCTTTGGCAAAGTCTGCACTGCCAATAGTGCAATGAATGGTGAAAGCACCGGTATCCTCCAACTTCGGTACCATTGAATATACTATAGCATTAACTTGGTGGGTCATCTTGATAGTTTTGCATTCCATGGATCTTTTTTTCGTCACCAAATCTTTCAAGAATTTAGCATAGCCAGGAATTTGCTCCAAAACCTCCACCAAAGGCACATTAATGGATAAGCTCTTCATCATGTCAATGAACTTTTTGAACTGATTCTCATTTTTCTGCTTTTCTAGCCTTTGAGGATAAGGTGGAGGTGGCCTAGGCAAGGGTGCCTTGGCTTTTGGCACAACTTGCTCCGGCAAGTCTATTATGTATTTCCTAGATGGGTTCACGTCATTTTGTATTTCCACCTCAGCATCTTGAATATCAATCCTCACTTCTTCATTCACATTTTCATCAATCACGTTCTCAACTACTAAAGGAACTTTATCTCCTTGCAACTCAACTTCATCACCCAAAATTTACTTTTGTTTAGAGGCATTCACATCACGCCCCATCCACTCCTTGTAGTTACCGCCATAACATGAATGTTCCCACCCTTTGGGTTAACTACCGTATCACTCGGCAGATCCCCCTTTGATGGAGAATTCAAGGACTGTGAAATTTGGCCTAGCTGAATCTGATTGAAGTGTTGTGAGAAGCCAACTGCGCATCAGATTAAGCATTCTTTTTCGTCATCTGTTCAAACATCATTTCAATTCTCCCCATGTCACTGTTGGAAGAAATAGGGCCCTGGGATGGAAAAGGCGGTGGATTTCTCGGTTGTTGATACAGTGGGAGCTTTTGAAAGCCTTGCCTCTGGTTTCCCTGGTTGTTGTTCCATCCACCCTGGTTGTTGTTTCAACCCCAATTTTTGTTGTTGCCCAGTTTCCTTGATTGTTCTGATGGTTGTTTTGATTTCTCCAATTTGGATTTTAATTAATGTTTCCTCAACTATTGTTCCCTTGTTTTTGAGTATTCCAATTGTTGTTGCCTTGTTGTTGGTTACCCCAATAGCCTTGGGATCTCTATTGTTGTTGCTGGTTAGAAGAATTGGCCCCTTGGCCTTGATAATTATTCACATATTGTACCTCTTCAGTCTGCCCATCATAACCATCATCTTGGAATCCACCATAATCATTGTCAAATTGATCCGAACTCCCTTTGTTCTGTTGACCTCTTTGTCTTCTATTGTACACTAGCATGTTGAGACCTTCCGTGGGATTCACTCTGCGAGGATTATGAACTTGTTGCAACTCTTCCTTTGCTAATTGTTTCATTGTTGTTGTAAGTTCTGCTATAGGCTGACCATGGTCATGTAGTTCTTTGTGCAAGTGAGTGACCGTGGGTTCACTGTAAGGCCCCGTAAATAATTTTTGGTCTCAAAACTTAGTAACTCGTGGTCTCGACTCCGAATATATGTTAGAATGGGTAGAATTCTTCAAAAGAATCAATTTTCCAGAAATTGTCAAAAATACGGTCTAGAATGCGGTTGCAGATCAGCTATGCGGACCGCATTCCTACCGCAGAGTGAAGCAGAGAGTTGTCTAAGTTGATGTCAAAAATGCGGTCCATTCTGGATGAGCTTCCAGGGATTCATCCAGATAGGGAGATTGATTTCGGGATTGATGTATTGCTAGGTACTCAACCAATATCCATTCCACCATACAGAATGGCGCCAGCAGAGTTAAGAGAATTAAAGGAGCAGCTGAAGGATTTATTAGAGAAGGGGTTCATACGACCGAGTGTGTCGCTATGGGGTGCTCCGGTTCTTTTTGTCAGAAAGAAGGATGGGTCGCTTCGGATGTGCATTGATTATTGGCAGCTAAACAAAGTCACCAGCAACAATAAATATCCTTTGCCTCGGATAGATGATTTGTTCGACCAATTGCAGGGTGCAAAGTTCTTCTCCAAAGTTGATCTGCGGTCTGGATATCACCAATTGAAGATCAGAGAGCAAGACATTCCTAAGGCCGCCTTCAGAACTCACTATGGTCACTTTGAATTCTTGGTCATTTCTTTTGGGATAACCAATTCCCCGACAGCTTTCATGGACCTTATGAATATGGTTTTCAAGCCATTTCTAGATTCCTTTGTGATTGTTTTCATTGACGACATCCTCGTTTATTCGCGGAGTAGGGAGGATCATGCTAATCACCTCAGAGCAGTATTGCAGACTCTTCGTCAGCACCAATTATATGCTAAATTTTCGAAATGTGAGTTTTGGTTGCAGTCCATTACCTTTTTGGGTCATGTTATTTCTAGTAAAGGGATTCAGGTAGACCCCCAGAAGATTGTAGCAGTGAAGGATTGGCCTATACCCACAACCCTAATGGAGATTCATAGCTTCTTGGGTTTAACAGGATATTATTGGAGGTTTGTGGAGGGATTCTCGACCCTCACCTGCCCATTGACTAAATTGACGCAGAAAGCAGCTAAGTTCCAATGGTCCGACGCTTCTGAGAAAAGTTTTCAAGAACTGAAGTCAAGACTGACCTCGGCGCCAATATTGGCATTGCCAGAAGTCTTGGAAGGATTTATGGTTTATTGCGATGCCTCAAGGGTTGGTTTGGGATGTGTTTTGATGCAACATAGGAAGGTTATAGCGTATGCTTCGAGGCATCTCAAGAATCATGAGAAGAATTATCCGACGCATGATTTGGAGCTTGCGGCAGTTGTGTTTGCCTTGAAAATATGGCGGCATTATCTTTATGAGGTCCATGTGGATGTGTTCTCAGACCACAAGAGTCTCCAGTATTTTTTCAAGCAGAAGGAACTAAATCTAAGGCAGCGACGGTAGTTATAATTGCTCAAAGATTATGATATGAACATTTTATACCATCCAGGAAAGGCAAATGTGGTGGCCGACGCTCTCAGCCGGAAATCTATGGGTAGTTTGGCTCATTTGGGAGTGGATCACAAGCCCTTGGCCCGGGAGATTTATCAACTGGCCAATTTAGGAGTTTGCTTAACAACATCAGACGAGGGGAATGTTGTGGTACATAATAGACCAGAATCGTCTCTCATAGCGGAGGTCAAGGAAAAGCAGTTTATGGATCCAGCATTGGCTCAGATAAAGGAAGTAGTTTTGAATAACAAGACTTCGGCATTTTCACTCGACGGTGAGGATGGGGTACTGCAGTGTCAAGGTAGGCCATGTTTCCCAGATGTGGATAAGCTTTGGGAGAGGGTGATGGCGGAGGCTCATAATTCCAAGTATTCCGTGCACCCAGGTTCTACAAAAATTTATCATGGTCTCAAGGAGATTTATTAGTGGAACGGTATGAAAAGAAGTGTGGCGAACTTTGTATCAGCGGCCCGGTGGGTTAACTCAGCTTATGGAAATACCAATGTGGAAATGGGGAGATGATCAACATGGATTTCGTGGTAGGGTTACCTCACACTCAGCGCAAGTTCTACTCAATTTGGGTAATAGTGGATCGACTCACCAAATCAGCTCACTTCTTGCAAGTCAAGTCCACTGATACTGCAAAACAATATGCTAAGTTGTATATCAAGGAGATAGTAAGGCTTCATGGCACTCTGCTTTCTATTATCTCGGATCGAGGGGCCCAGTTCACAGTTAATTTTTAGAAGAAATTTCAGCAAGGTTTGGGTATTTAGGTGAATCTCAGCAAAGCTTTCCATCCGCAGACCGACGGTCAGGCCGAGCGGACTATTCAGACGCTTGAGGATATGTTGCGGGCTTGTGTCTTGGATTTCAAAGGTAGTTGGGATGACCACTTACCACTTATAGAATTTGCTTACAATAACGACTTTCATGCTAGCATTCAGATGGCCCCATTTGAGGCATTGTACGAAAGAAGGTGTAGGCCTCCAATTGGGTGGTTTAAAGTGGGTGAAGCAGAATTGCTAGGGCCAAATCTTGTGTACCAGGCTATGGAGAAAGTTAAGGTCATTCAGGAAAGGATGAAAACTGCTCAGAGTCGCCAGAAATCCTATACGGACGTTCGCCGAAGAGATTTGTAATTTCAAGTTGATGATTGGGTGTTCTTGAGGATATCTCCTATAAAGGGAGTCATTCGATTCGGGAAGAAAGGGAAGTTGAGTCCTAGGTATGTCGGGCCGTATCGGATCGCTCAAAGGGTAGGGCAAGTGGCTTATAGGCTGGAATTGCCTCCTGAAATGTCATTAGTACACCCGGTGTTCCATGTGTCCATGTTGAAGAAAGTGGTTGGAGATCCATCCACCATCGTGCCAGTCGAGACTATCGAGGTTAATGAAGACTTGTCGCATGAAGAAGTTCCAATTGCCATTCTTGATAGGCAAGTTCGTAAGTCGAGAAATAAGGAAGTTGCCTCTGTTAAAGTGTTATGGCTAAATCAACAAGTTGAGGAAGCCTCGTGGGAAGCAGAAAAAGAAATGAAGGAAAAATACCCCCATAAGTTTGAGCAAGTATAGTAGAATTCGTGCGAACTCTTATCTCACAAACAAAACTAATACTGTGTCCAAATTGGTTCTTTCCTAAATGCTTTATTCTTGAAATTCCCCAAGCTGTGCAAGGATTATATGTGTTGTGATTGTCTCGAATCATGTGAACCTCCCTTTGGTAAATTGAAGTTTTATAAAGACTCATGTGATAAGTAAACAACTAATGGTGGAATAGATTGATAATGGTTTATTTATATGCATGTGGTATGTTGAAACAATTAAATTATGTGGGACTCATTAAGGTTACTAGTTTATGTGCAAAATGTAGCAAGTGCTAGAATATGTGCAATTGTTGAGGTATTGAATTGTGTACAAGTTGTAGAGATAGTTGTAATTATGTAATGGTGCTTGGGAATATGTTTCGGGGGCTCAATGGCAGGTGGATATGTCCATATTACAAAGGAAACTCTAGCAAAATGTTTCTAGAATATGGGATTTAGTGAAAATTTCGAGAGTTTTCATATCATGTCTTTCAAAACCAGCTGATTTTCAAAATCCTCATTCGAGTACGAATGATTTTTAAGTGGGGGAGAATGTAAGGCCCCATCAATAATTTTTGGTCTCAAAACTTAGTAACTCGTGGTGTCGACTCCGAAAATGTGTTAGGAATGGGTAGAATTCTTCAAAAAATCAAAAGAATCAATTTTCCAGAAATTGTCAAAAATGCAGTCCAGAATGCGGTCGCAGATCAGCTATGCGGACCACATTCCTACTGTAGAGTGAAGCAGAGACTTGGTCTAAGTTGATGTCAAAAATGCGGTCCATTATGCGGCCGCATAATCGATATGCGGATCGCATTCCTACCGTAGAGAGAAGCAGAGAGTTGGTCTAAGTTGATGTCAAAAATGCAGTCCATTATGGGACCGCATAATCAATATGTGGACCGCATTTCCACCGCACACCCAGGCAGAGATGTCCAGTGATTCGGGGTTAGTTCAGCGGCCCAATATGCGGACCGCATTTCGATTCTGCGATCGCAGAATGCGACAGCAGATCTCACCCGGACTTCTATTTTGTAAAATATAAAACCCGACCCCCTTTCTAATATAACATCCTAACCCCTCATTTTAACCATTTGTCTGAACAAAATAAGAGAGAGGGAGGAGGGGTTCTTGAGAGAAAAGTTTATCTTCTTCAAAATTGTTCCTCAAATTACTTGGTCCGGAAAATTCTAAAGCAAGTGTCTTCATCTCCATTTCTACAGGTAAAATCCCTAACCC
>MU700982.1:112252-166892 GCA_026770625.1 Nicotiana glauca | reverse complement strand
TTTGGTATGTGACATTCACGTGAGTAAATTGTGAAATTCGTGCGATTTGCATGGTTGTGATTATGATATGTGGTATTAAATGAAAAACAAATGACGTAAGGGAATTGTAAGTGATGCGACTGAAATAATTGTGATATTAACATCTATGTCTTATCGTGGACAAGTATTGTTGTAACGTGAAACACTTATGAATTGTGGAATATGACAGAAATAGTATCAATGGTTATGGAAACACCTGTAAAAAAATTATTGTTGCTATTCCTCAAGAAGTGATGTTGTGATCTTTGTGAATTGTTCATTGTTGTTGTTGTGATTGTTTGTGAATTGAAAATATACGGTGGGATCGGGTTGCGTGCCGCAACACGAAGTAATAAGGTGCGGGTTGTGGTGATAAGGGTGGCCGAGGTAATAAGGGTGGAAAAGTGATCGAAATCACTATTGAAATAAACACTTGAACAAATTTGTGAAATCATTTATGTGGAATTGTGAAAGGAGACAACAAGAGAGTTTGTAACCTGTGGGGCACTGATTTTCCCTTTGTATGGCTTGATTGTACCTTCTATGTGTGTTTGGTTGTTGCTTCTATTGTTGTTTTCTACTTGTGTGTGGTTTGAGGTTACTTGAAACAGAGTTAGATGTTGAAAACTTGTTTGTCTCGATTGTTCGTTCTTTATGGAAATTGATTATTGTTTCGGTTACTATTACTTATTTGTCTATGGCTTGAGTTTACTTGGCGCAAAGTTTGTTATACATACCAGTACAATTCAAGTGTACTGACGTCCCTTTTGCCGGGGGCACTACATTCCTGTCATGATTGTAGGTGGATCTGCAGCAGGTATTCCAACCCACCGATCGTAGCTCCCTCTTCGCCTTCCGTCAACTGTTTTGGTGAGCCGCATTACTCTCGGGTCCCTACGTGGATCAGGCCACTTGTTTCTATAGTTTTATCTTGTTGTTGTGTAAGGTAGAGCCGGAGCCTTGTTACCGGCACTATATCATCCCGTTGTATCTTTAGAGGCTCCGTAGACAGTGGATATAGGGTAGAAGCTACGTATAATCATGTTTCTTTTGTTGTACAACGAATTGGTAATTTCACTAATTATTATGTATGTATGATTTGAAAAGGGGTGATCTAAAATTTATTTATGTGGCTAATTCCTGGAATACCGAATAAGGAAAAACAAGGGGTGGCTCATGGGTTAGGAAAGGCACCCAGGTCCGCTTGACTGGGGATACCCGGTCGAGCGCCGGTCATGTCCCTCGAGTTTGGGGCGTGACATTCACCCTGTGGCACATTGGCTCTACTTTTCCAAGCGGAGGACGTGTCAGTCATCTCGTCAAGAATAACACAAGCTTTATCATGAGGCAGCTTCATGAAATTACCCCCATCCAGTTGATTCACTATGCATTGATTCGTTGTGTTCATGCCCCGGTAGAAGGTTTCTTGTATCATTGCCTCTGTCATATCATTATTGGGGCAATCCTTCAAAGAGCAAGAAAGATATGATGAGTTTTTTAGGGCATCTAAACTATATCAGCCATTTCATAGCACAATCAACTATGATTTGTGAACCAATTTTCAAAATGTTAAAGAAAGATGTTGCAACAAGTTGGACTAAAGAATGTCAGAAAGCATTCGACAAAATCAAGGAATATTTGTCCACACCACCAGTCCTGGTCCCTCCAGAACCTGGGAGACCTTTGTTACTCTATTTATCCATACTAGATGGGGCTTTCGGCTGTGTCTTGGGACAACACGAGGAGAGGGGAAGAAATGAGTAGGCCATTTACTATCTGAATAAGAATTTCACACCCTACGAAGCATGGAATTCTTTGCTGGAATGCACCTGCTGCGCTTTAACATGGATAGCTCAAAAGTTAAGGAATTACTTCTATGCCTACACCACGTATCTCATATCAAGAATGGATCATCTAAAATATATCTTCCAGAAACACAAGCCTACGTGGAAGTTAGCAAAATGTTAGATATTGCTGAGTGAGTTCGACATCATCTACATAACTCAGAACGCGGTCAAAGGGAAAGTGTTGGGAGATCATATTGCAAAAGAATTTGTAGGTGGAGAATACAAACGACTGAAAATGTATTATCTTGATGAAGAAGTAACATTTGTAGGAGAAGATATCAACGAAACACATAATGGTTGGAAAATATTTTTAGATGGAGCTGCAAACTTTAAAGGATTGGGTATTGGAGTTGTCTTAGTATCACAAACGGGTCAGCACTATCCAGTATCCGCAAATCTCAGATTCCCATGTACCAACAACATGGCAGAATACGAGGTCTGTATCTTAGGACTCACATTAGCCATCGACAAGAACGTTCAAAAACTATTGTTCATTGATGATTTAGACCTTTTGGTATATCAAGTTCTAGGAGAATGGGCTACAAAAAGAATACCAAGATATTGCCATATCTTTACTATGTGCAAGGGTTGATAAAATGATTCACAACGATAGAATTCAAACATATTCCAAGGATTCAGAATGAGTTTGCCGATGCATTGGCTACTTTATCTTCCACGATACGACACCCAGACAAGAATTTCATCGACCTTATCCCGGTAGGAATCCAACGTTAGCTACTTATTTTGCTCATGTTGAAGAAGAAACTGATGGAAATCTGTGGTTCCATGACTTCAAAGAATATCTAGCAAAGGAGAATACCCAGAGCATGCACATCATATTCAAAAATGCACACTCTAAAGTTTATCCAACCATTTCTTCCAAAGTGGAGGAATTATGTACAAAAGGACTACAGACTAGGATTATTACGGTATGTGGATGCCAAGGAAGCATCCAAGCTGCTCGAAGAAAAACGTGCCGAAACGTGCGGATCAAACATGACCAGTTTTGTTTTAGCCAAGAAGATATTAAGAGCATGATATTTTTGGATGACTATAGAAATAGATTGCATCAGGTATGTTCAAATGTGTCATCAATGCCAAGTTCATGCAGATATGATACGATTGCAACCAAATGTACTCAATACAACAAGTACACCTTGGTCATTCTCCGTTTGGGGGAGGGATGTCATCGGTCCGATCAAACCCGCCTCTACGAATGGGCATAGGTTCATTCTAGTGGCCATAGATTACATCACAAAGTAGGTTGAAACTGCATTTTACAAAGCTGTAACTAAGAAAGTCATCACAGACTTTGTCAAAAATCGCATTGTTTGCTTATTCGGGGTTCCAAAATCCATCATCACTGACAATGCCGCTAACTTCAACAGTGACTTAATGAAATCTATGTGTGAAACCTTCAAGATCAAGCATAAGAATTCCACGCATACAGGCCTCAAATTAATGAAGCTGTGGAGGCCAGCAACAAGAACATCAAGAAAATACTGAGGAAAATGGTAGACAATCACAAGAAATGACACGAGAAATTACCATTTGCTTTATTGGGATATCGTACCACAGTTTGCACATCAATTGGGGTAACTCCTTATTTGCTGATCTATGGTACTGAAGTCATCATTCTTGTAGAAGTAGAAGTTCCTTCTTTAATAATTATACAAGAAGCAGAACTCAGTGCTGCAGAATGGATACAGAGTCCCTATGAACAATTGACTCTCATTGAAGGGAAAGAATGAACGCGATATGCCATGGTCAATTTTACCATAACAGAATGTCTAAAGCTTTCAACAAAAGGGTCAAACCTAGTTCACACCGGGGCAATCTAGTGCTAAAGCAAATATTTCCACATCAGGATGAAGCCAAAGGGAAGTTTTCTCCCAACTGGCAAGATCCTTACATGGTTCATCAAGTACTAACAGGAGGAGCGCTCATACTTGCAGAAATGGATGGAGAAACTTGGCCAAAACCTATCAACTTCGAGGTAGTCAGGAGATATTATGTTTAGGATTGTTTACATTTCTTTACTTGATGTAACTGAACGATGCTTGATCTGATTCCCGTTTAAGAGGGGATACATAGGCAGCCCTGTGGGTTTGGTCACATCTTAATAAAATCTTCATTTTGCCAGGGTCAGAAACTGGGTAGAATTTTTATGAGGTCCCTCAAAATTCTAAAGCAAGGAGGTCGCAATGTCTCTAAAATATGTCACAGTCATTGATTCATCTAAATTACTTAATATAGCATACTACTACATTTAAACAACTATATTTATCAAATGCACGCATATTTTTTCGAAAACCTTATTTCTATAGCAGCCAGATGTTACCTAGGATAACTCAAACACGATTCTCAAGACAGGAGCACAGGCAAAGCAGAAGAAAAAACCATGAACCAACCTTTCCCCATATAACTCACAATTTTTCTTTGAATGCAGGAATAATAAGACAATGATATTCGTGGATACATCAAGAAACCACCTTCAAGACAAGAAATTATCCAGCACGAACATCTTCAGCTACGAATTACTTTACCTTTCCATTTGTCTACTCTCCTTGCATGAGGCTAAGAGTTGCCTCCTTAATTGCATAAGACTAAGCACTGCCTTTCCTTACATCGAGACTAAGCATTGTCTCATTTTCCTGTATGAGGATAAGTATCGCCTCCCTAATAACATAAGGCTAAGCACTGCCTTTCCTTGCATCGAGACTAAGCATTGTCTCATTTTCCTTGCATCGAGACTAAGCATTGTCTCCTTTTACTGCATGAGGCTAAGCATTGCCTCCTTAATTGCATAACGCTATGCACTGCCTTTCCTTGCATCGAGACTAAGCATTTTCTCCTTTTTCCTACATGAGAATAAGCATTGCCTCCCTAATTGTACAAGGCTAAGCACTGGCTTTCCTTGCATTAAGACTAAGCATTTTCTCCTCTTCCTATATGAGGCTAAGCATCGCCTCCCTAATTGCATAAGGCTAAGCACTAACTTCTCCTCAAGATTAAATACTATCTCCATTGCGCTATTTAAGACCTAGTACTATCCTCTATTCGCCTGGGTCTAAGCACTGCCCTAATACAAGTCTAAGCTTTATCTTTCTTTGCATGTAACCAAGCATCATATCTTTGCATTTCATGGGTGGAAACATCGCCATTTTGTCCAAAGACATCATAGTCTGAAGGCATCATCCTTAAAGCCGGAAGACATCATTCCATGACCTGAGGATCTCTCAATATTGCACATCATTATTCAAAGGTGTCATAGTCTAGAAGCACCATCCTCATGGCCTAAGGGCATCATTTCATGGCCTGCAAATATCTTATCTCGCGATTCATGGCCCAGAACGTAATTGTGTAAGGACATTATCCCCACCGTCCAAAGACAATCTCCATGGCCCAAAGGGAATTCGCATCATATTTAAATTCTCGCAATTATCAAATATATATTTGCATGCATCGTCTTTTAAATTTTATAGGTAATCCAGGAAGTAATCATTCTTCAAATGGGAGCAATCTTCGCTCCGGTTTTCGTTCATAACATTCACATCCTGCAGCTATTCCAAGTGTAACCGACCACCAGTAATTGGTTACTTTTACTCCATGACTGTTCAAACATTTGCCCTGTGATATATCCATAACGCCTTAAATTCACATTCATGACTTCGCATAAATTCATCCGATACAGTCCTACCCAAAAGAACATTTCTCGAAACATACGACCATTCTTACAACAATTCCATTGCGTTCGTTCATCGTTGGATCGAGAACTACACACGTCCTGATTCTTGTAACACCAGGGATATGTAGGCAACTCAGGAACTAGGGATTGGCCCCCATTTTTAAAATCACATCATCCCTCATTGTATTCAGCTAATATTGGTCATCATTTTATTTACCCGACAACTCTTTCATCATTCCCTGGTAAAGAAGGACAACTGTTTGTCACGACCCCATCCACGGTCGTGATGGCGCCCAATACACTGCTAGGAAAACCTGACCGACTAACCACCTTAACCCGTTTTTCTTATAAAGTTCATTATTAGCTAACACAGTTAATATGCCAAATTACCATAAAAAAAGCACGGAACAAGAGTTAAATATGCGGAAATACAATGATAATACTACTACATAGCCCATATAGATCCGGTGTCACAAGTCTTGAGCCTCTAATACAAGTTTATCAACCTATTACATAGCAAATCTAGAAAAATACAGATAAGATAAAAGATAGAAGGGAGAGATCAGGGCTGCAGACATAGTGCAGCTACCTCGATGCTCCCGGATATGCGCTGCCCGACTAAAAATCCTTAATAGCCTCAGATGCACCTGGATCTGCACGCAAAGTGCAAAGAGTAATGTGAGTACTCCGACCCAGTGAGTAATAAGAATAAATAATGACTGAGAATAAGAAATCATATAGAAACACAGAGTAATCTACATTGCGGCAATTTCTAAACAAGTAATATAAAAGCGATAAACCAATGAAATCGAAATGTGGAAAAACAAGAGCAGATAAGCAGTTAAGTGACAGATATATATATATAAAGAAAATCAAAACATAGAACGGTACCGTATAGTACCCGCTGCGGCGTGCAGCTCGATCCATATATTTTTTGTCGACAACGCTCACTAGGGATGTATAGACTCCGGGAAGGGCCCCTTACGGTCCAAGCGCAATAACAAGCCATCTCGTGGAACCAATATAGGCCCTCGGCATCATAATAACACTGATGTGGCGCACAACCCGATCCTGTAGTATCCTCACATATGGCCCATGGCCATACTATGTCCAGAAATTATATAAGCCCCTCGGGCATTAGTAAAACAGTAACTCTTAGCCCAAAACATTATTTAACATATCATTTTAGTTGCAAAAACCGGGTAAAATTGGTTGAGTTGTAAAACAGTAGAAAACGGTACGACTGAGTTCAAATAGTAAATCAAAATAGTGATAAAGACTCCCCAAAGGGTTCAAATAGTTGGAACGAAGCCCAAATATGAAAATCAATCCAAATAATGATGATATCAATCAAGCATCAATCAAATATGCGGTAAAAAGCATCACTCGGGACGGAACAAGTCACAATCCCCAAGAGTAAACGACCCTACGCTCGTCATTGAGCGTGTGCCTCACCTCAATATCGCACTACGATGTCCAAATCCGAGGTTTCAAACCCTTAGGACATCATTTACGTTCATTACTCACCTCGAACCGAATAAAGCTCTAGCTCGCTATGCTCTTGCCTCTCAAATCGGCCTCATCGCGCATCGAATCTGAGCAAAACCAGAACGAACACATCACAGTAGGCGAAGGGAACAACATCCAACCTCCGATCATCCCAAACTCCTTCTACACGAATGCGATTAAGCCCTCGCGATCGCGAAGGGCAAAAATCTCTACAACAGCTGTGATCATTTTCTGCTACTTTTCAACATAGATAATGGTCCGATTGACCATCTGATACTCACCCGAGGCCCCCGGGACCTTAACCAAATGTACCAACACATCCTAAAACATCTTTCAAACTTGTTCCAATCATACAAACACCTCAAACAACACCAAAACCATCAATTCACATCGAATTCAAGCCTAAGTTTTCCAAAAACTTCTGAAACACACATTTGATCAAAAACCCAACCAAACCAAATCCAAATGACCTGAAATTTTGCACACACATCCCAAATGACATAACGAAGTTACAATCACTCTCGGAATTCCGTTATGTCCCTCGGATTAAAATCTCACCTATCAATCGGAAACCGCCAAAATACTAACTCACCAATTCAAGAATAATTCTACATCGGACCTCCAAAACCAATTCCGATCACACTCCTAAGTCACAAATCACCTCCCAAAGCTAACCGAACTGTCAGAACTCACATCCGAGCCCTCTAACACATAAGTCAATATCCGTTTGACTTTTCCAACTTAACCCTTCTTAAAAGAGACTAAGTGTCTCATTTTTTACCAAAACTACTTCGAACACAAATTGTTCAGCTTGACCACATAAAACATGGATAACGAATCATAAAGAAGCAGAAATGGGGAAAATGGAGCGGTAACTCATGAGTCAAGAAACATACCTAAAGCCTCAAACAGGTGAGGATATCTGCTCTGTATCTCCTGCTCGGTCTCCCAGGTAGCCTCCTCCACGGGCCGACCTCTCCATTGTACTTTCACTGAAGCAACATCCTTTGACCTCAACTTCTGAACTTGACGCTCCAAAATGGCTGAAGGCTCTACATCATAAGTCAAATCACCCTCAAACTAAATTGTACTGAAATCCAGAACATGGGATGGTTCTCCAATATACTTCCGAAGCATAGAAACATAGAAAAATGGATGCACACTCGACAAGATGGATGGAAAGGCAAGCTCGTAAGCCACCTCCCCAATCCTCTGAAGTACCTCAAAAGGCCCAATAAACCGCAGACTCAACTTCCCTTTCTTTTCGAATCTCATAACACCTTTCATGGGCGAAACATTCAACAGGACTTTCTCACCAACCATGTAGGATACATCTCGAACCTTCATGTCCGCATAACTCTTCTGCCTCGACTGCGCCGTATGAAGTCTCTCCTGAATTACCTTCACTTTATCTAAATCATCTTGAACCAAATCTGTCCCCAATAGTCTAGCCTCATCGGGCTCGAACCAACTAACTGGAGATCTACATCGCCTCCCGAACAAAGCCTTATATAGAGCCATCTGAATACTCGACTGGTAGTTGTTGTTGTAGGCAAACTCTACAAGCGGCAAAAACTGATCCCATGACTCTCCGAAATCAATAACACAGGCGCGTAGCATATCCTCCAATATCTGAATTGTGCACTCGGACTGTCCGTCCGTCTGAGGGTGAAAAGTTATGCCCAATTGCACCTGGGTACCCAACTATCGCTGAAAAGACTTCCAAAACTGGGAAGTAAATTGAGTACCTCTATCTGAGATGATGGAAACCGAAACACCATGCAACCGAACAATCTCCCAGATATAAATCACTGCCAGCCGCTCTGAAAAACAAGTAATACATATAGGAATAAAGTGCGCAGACTTGGTCAGCTTGTCAAAAATTACCCAAATAGCATTGAAATTCTTCAAGGTCTGTAGGAGTACGGTAACAAAATCCATAGTAGTCCTCTCCCACTTCAACTCGAGGATAACCATCTGCTGAAGAGATCCACCCGGTCTCTGATGCTCATATTTCACCTGCTAATAATTAAGACACCGAGTTACAAACCCTATAATATCTTTCTTCATTCTCCGCCACCAATAATGTTGTCTAAGATCCTGGTACATCTTCGCGGCACCAAGATGAATGGAATACTGCGATCTACAGGCCTCCTCAAGAATCAACTCTCTAAGCCCATCCACATTGGTCACACAAATCTACTCATGCATCCTCAACACGCTATCATCATCGATGGTCACATCTCTAGCATAATCATGCTGAAATCTGTCCTTAAGGACAAGTAAATGCGGATCATCATAATGGTGCTCTCTGATGCGGTCATATAAGGAAGACCGAGAAACCATACAAGCCAATACCCAACTAGGCTCGGAAATATCTAATCTCACAAATCGATTGGCCAAGGCTTGAACATCAACTTTAAGGGATCTCTCTCCAACTGGAATATATGCCAAACTCCCCATACTTACTGCCTTTTATCTCAACACATCGGATATCACATTGGCCTTTCTCAGATGGTACAGAATAGTAATATCGTAATCCTTAAGAAACTCTAGCCATCTCTACTACCTCAAATTAAGATCCTTCTGCTTGAATAATTTCTGAAGACTGCGATGATCAGTGAATACCTCCCAAGATATGCCATACAATTAATGCGTCCAAACCTTCAATGCATGAACTATGGCAGCCAACTCCAAATCATGAACATGGTAGTTCTTCTCATGGGGCTTCAACTGGCGAGAAGCATAAGCAATAACTCTACCCTCCTGCATCAATACATAATCAATCCCAACTCTCGAAGCATCATAATACACGGTATATGAACCTGTAGCTAATGAAAAAAATAATACTGGAGATGTGGTCAAAGCTGTCTTGAGCTTCCGAAAGCTCTCCTCCCACTCTTACGACCATGCAAATGGAGCACCCTTCTGAGTCAACTCGGTCAAGGGCGATGCAATGGATGAGAATCCCTAAACAAACCGGCAATAATAACCTGCCAACCTAAGAAAGCTATTAATCTTTGTGGCTGAGGATGGTCTAGGCCAACTCTAAAATGCCTCTATCTTCTTTGGATCAACCCGAATACCCTCGCTGGACACCATGTGTCCCAAGAAAGCCACTGAACCGTACCAAAACTCACACTTGGAGAACTTTGCATAAAGCTTTTACTCCCTCAATCTTTGCAATACAACTCGTAAGTGCTCTGCGTGCTCCTCCTGACTATGCGAGTACACCAGAATGTCATCAATGAAAACAATAACAAACGAATCTAGATAAGGCCGAAATACACTGTTCATCAAATGCATAAATGCTGCTGGGGCATTAGTCAGCCCTAAGGACATAACAAGAAATTCATAGTGACTATATCTAGTCCTGAAAGCAGTCTTAAAAATATCTAAATCCTTGATCTTCTACTAGTAATAACCTGAACGGAGATCAACTAGTGAATCCTTGATCTCCCAAATAGTTGGCACGAAGCCCAAATATGACAATCAGTCCAAATAATGATGATATCAATCAAGCTTCAATCAAATACGCGGTAAAAGCTTATCTTAGTATGGACCAAGTCACAATCCCCAATAGTAAACGACCCCACGCTCATTATTGAGCATGTGCCTCACCTCAGTATACCACTACGGTGTGCAAATCCGGGATTTCAAACCCTCGGGACATCATTTACATTCATTACTCACCTCGAACCGGCTAAAACTCTAGCTCGCTATGCCATTGCCTCTCAAATCGTCCCCTCGCGCGTACAATCTGACCAAAACTAGAAGAATACATCACAATAGGCTAAGGGAACAACACCCAACCGAAAACAATCGAAAAATATCAAAAATCCCGAAATTAGCAAAACCCGAGCCCCGGGCCCACTTCTTGAAATTCAAATTTTTTTACATCGACGGGTTCCTTATCATTTAAAGAGTCAATGCATATAAAGAATAGCAAAATAGGAGTCCAAATGACCCCTCAAATCCCAAATTAAAATTCCATTATCTCAAGCTCTAGTGCTTCCATTTTTGGTTAAATTTCCATGAATTTCTAGGTTAATTTTACAATAAAATCATGTTTTTCGTTCATAAAACTTAACTCCAATCAATCCTTCTTCAATTTCCCTCAAAGAGATTTCAAACTACCCAACTATGGCGAAATAATGGCTCAAAATCGCAGGTGAAATGTTTAAAAACCTTCTGCACAGGTCTGACCCTTGCTTCATCACGAACGCGGTACTCCAGTGTCGAACGCGATGACCACTTCACCTAAAGCTATGCTAACGCGAAGAAAAAAACTCACTGGACCTCAGATCCTTATACGCGAACGCGAAGATACCCATGCGAATGCGAAGCACCAGAAAATAACCTTCCGCGAACGCGGGCCCTCCGTCACAAACATGAAGGCCAACCTCCGATCACCCTAAAATCCTTCAACGTGAACGCGACTAAGCCCTCGTGGTCGATAAGGGCATAAATCTCTACAACAGCTGTGATTATTTTCTGCAACTTTTCCACATAGATAATGGTTTGATTGACCATCCGAAACTCACCAGAGGCCCCAGGGACCTCAACCAAAAGTACCAACACATCCTAAAACATCATTCAAACTTGTTCCAATCATCAAAACACCTCAAACGACACCAAAACCATCAATTCACATCGAATTCAAGCCTAAGTTTTCCAAATACTTCCGAAACACGCATTTGATCAAAAACCCAACCAAACCACATCCAAATGACGTGAAATTTTTCACACACATCCCAAATGACATAACAAATCTAAGCCACTCTCAAAATTTTATTCTGACCCTCGGATCAAAATCTCACCTATTAACCAGAAATTGCCAAAATACTAACTCGCCAATTCAAGTCAAATTCTACACCGGACCTCTAAAATCAATTCTGATCACACTCCTAAGTCACAAATCACCTCCCGAAGCTAACAGAGCCATTGAAACTCAAATCTAAGCACTCTAACACATAAGTCAATATCTGATTGACTTTTCCAACTTAACTCTTCTTAAAAGAGACTAAGTGTCTCATTTCTTACAAAAATCACTCCGAACGCAAACTGTTCAACTTGACCACATAAAACATGGATAATGAAGCATAAAGAAGCAGAAATGGGGAAAACAGAGCGGTAACTCATGAGACGACTGGCTGGATCGTCACACTGTTGATACCCAATTTTGCCGTCATATTTTTAAATTATATGTATACTCTCAAAATAGCATGTTTGTATCATTATTCAATTTACAAACCTATACAAGTATTTTCTATAATTTTTCATAATTTTTAAGCTCAAAATAAATTAATTTTACATTTTTTATTATATAAATATCTAATAATTACCCCTCAAATTATTTTGCGATGTCTTAGCTACCTAAAATAATTATTTTGCACCTATAATATATGTTTCAAATATTTTATTTTATCACATATAATTTCATTAGCATTGTTTATGTTATTTGTCTTATTTTACAATAATGGCCTATATTCATACAAATACTCTTTATATCATATTATTTTGTGCCAAAATAGCAATTATATTTTTATAATCCATACTTATTATTTTAAAATATTTTAGTGCATAAATATTATTTTATTTTGTTTCTTAAGCATTTTATAAATTATTTTTATAATAAAACTCGGGTATTTAAATAGTAGCCTAATTTCTTATCTATTTTTAGGACCTAAACTACCCGAACCTCAGCCCAATTACCCCCAAAAACCCTTGGCCCAACAACCTTATCCCAAACCAAACACCCCTAACTCAAAACCCTGTCAAAAACCCGACCTAACTCTTCTCAAATCCCAATCGTTGATCAAAAGTGATCAATAATTCATAATATTTTCCCCATTTCTTCTTATATACCCATCCCAAAACCCTATAGACCATTTTCTCCTCTCATTCGCCTTTGAATCCCCTATTCTTCTTCTACGAACACTAGCCGCTACATCTCTCGACTTCTCAAAATCTAACTCTAAAATTGAATCAATCACCGATTCAGTTACCTAAATTGTCTTCTCTCACAATTGGTCATTCATTTATGGTATTACTTAGGTGCTTGCCTAAGTTTGGCAAGCATCACTTCCGAGATCGGACCGGAACAACTTGGATCTTTTGATCTTAGGTGGTTTTCCATCTATATACACTCAATAAAGAGCGATTTACACTCTTGGTTCG
Source organism: Nicotiana glauca (assembly GCA_026770625.1). Classification (NCBI taxonomy): domain Eukaryota; kingdom Viridiplantae; phylum Streptophyta; class Magnoliopsida; order Solanales; family Solanaceae; genus Nicotiana; species Nicotiana glauca. The sequence goes on along the minus strand of MU700982.1, from coordinate 153,650 downwards.
AGTTTTTGACGGTTGAACCCAATTAGGGTTTGAGTCTTTCCATCTCCCTTTCTGATTTCGATTAGTATATGATATTCTCTTTCCTTATTTGTACTTAATTGATTTTTTTCCATATTTGTTCTTTCAATTTCCAGTACTGTATAAACCCCTCCCCATTCCCCTTTTGCACAAACTTTAATCTTTAAGAAACATTCACTAAAAATTGAAGTTATTGCTTTTTGTTCTTTAATTATCTTGTTCTATACTCTTGTTCTTGGCTGGCTGAAAGGGAAGGCCACCGAAATTCGATTTTTTATCTTTTTTTGGTGCTCGCACTGTCCGGAGTTCATCAAAACCCTTGGGAATTTTGACGCACTAAGATTCTAGGTTCTTGATCTTTGTTGATATTTAGAATATTGTGGACTTTTATTCTTTCTTATTATACGCTTAACTAGTAAGTTACTTGGCCTTTAAAATTTCATTGTTACGTGTCTATGGGCCATACTTCTGAAATTTCTGGTTTAATATGTTCTGGGGCTATCTTCATGTGTAACTTTGCTAGCTTTTAACTTTTATTATGATCTGAACCTCTTTAGCATTTGATTCTTACATAAACTTCCTAGTTTTGAGAGATAATTTTTTAATATGCTTCACTTGAATAATTTAGACCTTCTTAAGATCATTTAGCCTAATATTTTTGGCAATTAGATGTTTACACTTACTGTTTTACATGATTATTACTTTCCCACTCTGTTATGAATTTCCTCTGTAATATGTTCCAATATGTATCAAGACCTTCACCTTTAACTATGACTTGCTCCCCTACTAGTATCACTCAGTATGCCTTTGTTTTGCTTGATTCTACATCCTTAGTGATTGTTTGGGACCTTTAGAGTGGCAATCTGAATCAATGTTTCCTTACAATGTTTGAGAATATTTGTCTAAGTGATAAATTGGCATGTCTGCTTTCTAGTGTTGCGATGGATATTCAACATGCTTTGGACCCTTAGACTCTAAACATGTCAAGCTAGTACCTTACTCAGACTTATTTAGTATTATGCACCTTTGTATGCTAATATTTTAATCCAAGATAACCTTGATTCTCCTCTAACTCTCTTAATGTGTTTTTCAGCCAATATGTACTTCCTGCTAAGTATTAAACCTGTAATAGCAACATGCTTCTAATTCTTGTTGACCTTCTTAGGTAGCATATTATGTGTTTTAGATAACTTTGCTATGTCTTCCTCATTTAAAATACAAGTGCTTCTCCCTAAACTCTATCCTATAATCACTATTCTTTCACTCTCATTGATTACCTAGACTACTCTGAATCTATAACTCTGGGTCAACTGAAATCCAAGGCTACTAAAACTTTCTCTATGGACCTCCCTAGTGTGAGCACTACTTAGGGTCTATTCTAGACCCTTGTGAACTCTGACACACTAGGGCTTGAGGTTCTTCGGCAATTATTTTTACTACTAAGACCTGAGCTATCTTTGACACTCAGTTATCTCCTCCTTCTGTCAATTGAATATGCAAATTGGTTTCTGGATCATATGGTCAATCTATGGCTGTTTGGTTTGGTTTGAGATCTTCTTTGGTTTTTGGGCTATGCTGATAGATGTAGTTCCGTTTGGGATCTGAGTGTGCTAATTGGTGTAGAAAGAGTTTGGTTGAAGGCATGGCAATGCTAGGTGTTTCTTTGGGCCTATTTTGTACCTACTGTTATTACTTGTACATCTTTTGTAATTACATTTATTATTGGGTATGTAATAATTCTGTAATAAATAATTGGGGTGTTAGTGAAATTAGGAAATGGGTATACTCTAATGCTTGGGTGAGAAGGGTAGAAAGCATGCCTATAGGATTTATGTGGTCTACTAGCTATCCAACCTGCTATATCACTGAAATTTCTTTGGACAATATTAGAAATTATGCCATTAGGAAATCACACACTCACATAACTTGTATACTATCAAAGCATAAATGCCCCATTTATTCCCATGTCTACTGCTATGTGTCACTACACAACATGCCTATAGGAAAATAAATGCCAATAACTACTCTTCAATTTGCACAATGTTCATTCGATATCATGCCCATATGATTTTAACTATTTAATTCGCTATCACACCAAGAAAACATGCCTATAGGAGCTAAAAATAGAAATTGGTTCCAATCTCCAACCTTTAGAAATTCTGCCTATAGGATATTACTACTCGCTCTATAATACTTATACTGGACTCTTCAAATGATGTTTATTGCTTAGCCATGCTACTATTAGGAAACATGATTAATTCTGAGCATTCCCAATAATTTTACTATCCCTTACTGTGTGAACCACTTAGAGATCATGTCTATAGGTTTATTAACTTATAATCTAAAACCTCAATAACCAACCTAGTTGTATTAGATACTCACAAACTGGTAATTTAGAAATTGTAGGTCTAAAGTGGCGCCTCGCATCTGAAATGCCTATATATTTGGATCAAAATATACAGAAGCCTTATTTATAGAGCTTAACGACTTTAATCTCCCTCAATTTTGAAGTTGTCTATTGCCTAACATTGAAATCTGTTTGCGTGCATTTATTATCTAATTTTGGAGGTTAATTTGAGCCTTTAACTAAATTTAATTGAAGTCTTATTTATTTTGAATTTTCGCCTAGTTTTGACATTTTCTGAGAATCCTAAGTCAAGTCTAGAACTTCCAAAAGTATAGGTCCAGTATCTCCAGGTCTATATGTATGGAATTAAGAATCAACTAGTCCGATTTAGTTAATAACTTAAAGATAGTAATTGATTAGCAGTACATGATAGTATATGCCCGCTAAATAATAGAAGTAACACCCCCATCTTGAAGGAGTTACGAAGTATTATTTATGTTGCCGGGGGTGATCCTTTAGGCTTAAAAACTTACGAACCCTCATCTTGTTTCCCATTTACTTTTTTTACTCATTTATTCAAACTCTTTTATAATAATAAAGTTTATCAAACTCCTTGCTTTCTATACCTTTATTTGACTAATTCATGTAATTCAAGTTCGGCTGGGACCCACAATTGTGGACCTCGAAGAGTCCCTAACACCTTCTATCCGAGATGATTTCGAGCCCTTACCTGATCTTTGGTTATGAAAACTAGTTAAACCTAAGTCACTTGTAAAGAGGTGCCCTAACGCACCTTAAAAATAGTTAGGTGGTGACTCTTCTCTTTTAACCCTTCCTTTAAAAGAGTTTTCACGTGTCAAAAACCAATTTCACAAGAAAAAGGGTGGTGGTCCAAGGTTACAATCAAGAAGAATGGATCGACTATGAGGAAACTTTTACTCATGTTGCTCGAATTGAAGCGAGCAAAATAGCTTTTGCATCTCATATGGAGTTCAAACAGTTCCAAATGGATGTTAAAAGTACATTCTGAATGGGTATTTGAGGGAGGAACTTTTTGTAAAGCAACCACTTGGGTTTGAATGGCTTCACCATCCTGAACATGTCTTTAAGATTGACAAAGCTTTATATGGATTGAAGTAGACCCCTCTTGCATGGTATAAGATATTGTCCAGGTTCCTTATTGAGAATGTCTTCACTAAAGAGAAATTTGACAACACTCTGGTTCTAAAGAAACAAGGGAGATATTTGTTGATTGTGAAAGTCTATGTTAATGACATTATTTTTGGTGCAATAGGTGATTCCCTTTGTGAGGAGTTTGCAAAGCTCATGGAAAGTGAGTTTGATATTACCATGATGGGGGGATTGAACTTCTTTCTTGGGTTGCAAGTAAAGCAAACCTCAAAAGGTACTATGATATGTCAAAAGAAGTGCATCAAGGAGCTATTGAAAATATTTGAAATGGACGATCAAAGACCATTGATACTCTCATTGCTGCTGCTACTCACATAGACATGGATGAACCTGATTCTCCTGTCAATCACACTATGTATAGGGGTATCATTAGATCTCTTCTATACTTGACGGCAAGTGGACATGACATTGTGTTTAATGTTGGGTTGTGTGCTATATTTCAATCAAGTCCAAAAGAATCTCATTTTAAGGTTGCCAAGATAATCTTGAGGTATATCAAAGGAACGCAAAACCTGGTCCTCTTCTATCGCCCAGGAGATAATTTTGACTTAGTTGGGTATGTTGATGTTGATTATGCAACATATCTGGTGGATAGAAAGAGTACATCAGGAATGACACATTTTTTAGGGTCATGCTTGATCTCATGGGGTACGAAGGCTATCTCTACTATAGAAGTTGAATATGTGGTTGTTGCCTCCTATTGTGTCACGCCCCAACCTCGGGAGGCGCGACTGGCGCTCAATCAAGTGAACCCGACTAAGCAAGCCTTACTGAACACTTTCTACCCCAAATCAATATGAATATGGAACCCATGCCTTTCATTAATTTAGACGAGAATACATGGTGCATACTACATCATTGGTTCATTTCATATCACAAGGATTTACCGTGCATAAGCTGGCTTCAAGGATTCTATTAGAGCTAGAGTTTATGGAGATCACAAGTTTAGGATTACAACATATATAGTGGAGTCCCCGAACACCCGTACATAACCCACACTAGTGTCTTTGGAGCCTCTAAAGATACAATAGATAAGCATAATTATGCCGGCCACAAGGACCCAGCTATACCTCAAAAGTGGAAAGATGTAATAACAAAAGATACACCATATATCCCCATGGAAGAAAAAGGGGCTCACCGAGACTTTGAGTAGAAAAATGCTCCGCTACACACGATCGACACTATCCTCTATGGAGACACCTACAATCATAACACGAATGTAGCGTCCCCGGCAAAAGGGACGTTAGTACATTTGAATTGTACTGGTATGTATAACTAAACACCATTCTACTGGAAAGAACTATCAAACAGATACAAGTAAACAATATGGGCAAATCAAAGATGCAATTCATATAATCTTTCATAAAATTTCCAAGAACTTAGATTAGAGCATTTCTATCACATGTCCACTACTTTTCTCAATACCACCGCTATCTAGAGCAGAGTCCGGTCATGACCCGACCGGCTATGTCACCTCATTTGAGGCATTACTCTCAATCACTATTTCATTTCCCTTATCCGGAATTCAATATCAGCACATTACCACCATGTGTGCGGCATGGTGTCCGATCACGACCCGATCGGCTAGGTCACCTCATTTGAGGCATTACTCTATTCTCATTAGTCAACACCTTCAAATTTTTATTCCACACATAACACAACAATTCCTGGCACTCATGGCCACCATCATCACATCGTTTTCCGTTTTCAATATTCAATTTACAAGTTGTTATCATAGACACATATATCAAAGATAATTCAAGTTGCAATCACAGGTAAGTGAGCACGTAGCTAGCATGAATAATTCTTTGTATCGATGTTGGCTTGTAGCCCGAGTATTTCAACACATAACTGTACTTTTTCATCATTCTCTAATTATCAAGATCGGTACATTATTAACATTGAGGCACATCCTTCACGAATATGTATAGATATATGCAAATTAATGCGTAATAACAATCAACACACTAGCCAATTCAACTCTTGCCATACTTTCATAAATGACAACGGAGCTTAATTTCTAATAAAAAGGGGGTTTTAGCCATACATACCTCAATAAAGCTTTCTTTACTCTTTTACAAATTTCTGGAACTCTTAGCACTTTGATCTATTGAGTAAGAATTACAAATTAAATCGAGAATTAGATATGAGATTGAGACTCTAGCTTGGTTCAAGCATATTGACAAACCCTAGAGGTGCAATGTGATCTTAGGCCCCTTTTTGAGAGCAATTTATATCATTTTGTACCCCTCTTTAATTCACCACCTCCCACTACTCTAAGGTTTGATATGCATGCAAGGAATCCATTGTTATACCCATGAATCACCTCACTAGTGACCCCTTATATATGAGAATAAAACAAATAAGAGTTGGGGTGATGAAGTCTTATCTCTTGAGATGAAGGTCTAGGGGTCTTCACTTCATTTTCTTCAAGGATTTAGCCATATCTTATGGAGTAATTTGATGGGGAGACTTTCCCTCTCTAGAAACCCTCTCTCTCCCTCTAGAAATGTCCAGAAAGATGCTTAAAATGAGCTATAACACTGGATATATCGATAGGGAGGTCGGGTTAAAAATTAGACAATTGGAGCCCCGAGTCAAATATGCGATCGTATTTGCGATCGCAGATTAAACATGCGGTTCGCATAATGGACCGCAAAATGCTCCCTAGAAACTAAAAACTCTGACTCACTCTGCGGTAAGAATGCGGTCCGTATTCACGTTCTGCAGTCGCAAAGTGCATCGTAGAACTGACACTCACAAAATTCAAAGGAGAATATGCGATGACTATTCGGTCCACATTTCGATTATGTAACCACATTTTAGACTGCATAGCTGACTTCAATTTTAACCAACATTCTGACTCACTCTGCGGTAGATATGCGGTCCGCATACCTGATTTGCGACCGCATTCTTGACCGCATTTCTCGCATTAATCGCTAACACATGCTCCAAACTTGGCACCACGGGATCCGAGTTTTCAAGTAGGGATTTCACGGGGCCTTACATATTGTGCCGAACTGCTATGGATCAAGAAACAATTAGAATATTTTGGTGTGTGTACAGATTTTGTGTCATTGTTGTGTGATAACACAAGTGCTCTGATGTTCTAAATGTCAATACCATACAAGAGGGGGGTGATTTGTGTGGTACCTAATTTTTGTACTAGAAAAACCTGGCACTTCTAGATGTACTTACTATGATTGTTTGCAGAATTAAGAGTGCATAAAATAAAGAACACAAAGATTTTTACGTGAAAAATACCTGGCTCAAAAGGTGAAAAAACCATGACATACTACACAGTAGGATTTTCCCAAACTTCCACTAAAATCACTGAGCCAAAAATAGCATTTACAAAACTCTTTGTAAACCTAAGGATTAAACTCTAATCCCAGTGTGGAACACAGCCTCAACTATTGCGACACCTTCAAGTTAACTCTAACTTGAATACTCAAAGTACCTAATATAATTGCTTCTATGAAAGCCGAGAGGTAGAATTTGAAAACACCTACTACAATTGAACTAGAAATAAAGAAAGACACAATAGAATTGATTTTTCACTCTTGGTTCATGTAGCTTCAGATTTGCACACTTGAATCACACTCAAATTTCTTGCAAAATCACCTAGCTCTTTTGCTCTGAATTTAGTTTAACTTATGCGTTTGTGCAATCACCTGTAAAAGAGAACAATCATTATTATTGATAGAGTTAGTAATCAGAGTTTGATTAAAACTTGAATTGCTGATCAAATTTGAGTCCTAGAATAACTCAAACTCCAATCCCTATCCTTGATCCGGATGTAGTTCGCTTCACATAAGGAGACTTCAACTCCTTATCCTATGCAACCATTTTGATCAACTCATAAGATATTATTGCTAGTCCTTGAGACTTATCTTCTTCAAATGTATGTCACATATGTAAGCATATCAACAATGTGTCTCACATGATGGACCTGGTTCATGACTGGGTTCATTTTGTCAATCTTCAAAACTTCATCTGAACTTGGGCCAATAGATTCCCCCTTTTTGATGATGACAAACTCTGTGCTTTTATTGATCAGAGACCCTATGGAACTCAGCTTAATTTTCACACTTTAATTTAACTTATCCTTAAGGACCAGGTTTAATCGGGTTGTAAACATCACATTATTTCAGAATACAAAGTAAAGCACACCTTTTGGCATCATCAAAAAGTTGCATATTATATGAATCCCAAATATTAATTATTGCGCATGGCCATTAGGGCAACTGCAAGTGAAACATGATTTAGTTAATCAATAATCAGCTTCATAAAAATTTAACTATTAAGATCAGAAGTTTCATAGAACAAGAGAAAACAAAGCATATTGTCATTGATTAGGAGATGTTTCTACAAAACATACCACAAAAAGAAAAACAAACATCCAACTATGAGGAAAAAAAATAGAGAAAAGTCCCGAATCTGGGTCATTAGGCCTTCTAAACTGGTTCTAGGGCTTGGAGGAACTAGAGGGTTGGGATTAAAGAAGATTGAGCATTGTTTGGAGCATCCCTTCACTTTTTTCTTTTTTTGTTTTTCTAGCTCATCTTTGAGGCCATTTCTTTCACTTTCTAGTTCAGAAATGCGAGCCTGGAGCCTAGCAATTTCTACATCTTTTGTTCCACACTCTAGAACCAATGCCCTAACTTTGCTGTTCACAGGAGTCTTCAAGGATGAACCAGGTTCAACTGGGGTTACATTTAGCAGATAATTACAAGCCTGCAGAGTTTTGATTCCAAAGTGCTCATTGTTAGAGGCCATCTCCCACTTTTTCAATGGCACATCTAACTTGTCCAAGACAGTTGTCAGTATAAACCCATAAGGTGTGACATGGGCCTTGGAGCTATTAATCACTCTATCCAGCAGTTTGACAATGAAAGCAGGCCAGTTAATCTGCTTTCCTCTCAGAAGACACTCTAGAAGGACCAGGTCCATATAATTTGCAGTGTGTCTTCTCTCCTGTCTGGGCAGCAAACACTTGTTCAGAAACTCAAAAACCACCATGTGCTCAGGCTTCATCTCACTCTTTTGCATAAACCTAGCCTCAGGCACTTCTTCAGTAGAGTTAGTATCACAGAAATTTCTGGTGATTTGGAGAGCAGAAGGGAGAGAATCTAGACAAGGCCACATTTGCCTAGTATAGTCATCATAGCCCTCACAGTGTATGTCTAGAATTCTGCCCAATTTAGGTGCATCAAACTGCACCTTTACTCCCCTCACCAAGCTGGTAACAACCCCATTCACCACTGTGGCATTTGCCATAAACTCTATCAGCTCTTTTTTTGCCAGCCTACCATCCAGTTGAAGAACCATGTCCTTCCACCCCTGTGCATTTAGGGAATCAACCATTCTCTTCATGCCTGGATCCTCCAGGTCTTTCAGAATTCTTCATTTTAAGATCTTTCTCCTACCAAAAAGGACAAATCTATCCTGCTCCTTTTCATATTCCTCTACTTCTTCTCTACTCCATGCTTCTTCTTCTTCTGGAACTTTCACTTGTTTTCCTTAGACTGCAAACCTGGTTCTTTTTGCTAGGGAGGTTTCAGCAGATATAGATTCTGAAGAACTCTTGGTAGAAGTCTTTGATTTCTTTAGTTTAGGAGTAGGAACCTTCTCAGTTGTACCTCTTTCCTGATGGACCAGTTCCATCTCCTCCTCCTCCTCTTCTGGAGCCACAGAACTTTCCACAACTTTAGTTTTTCCCTTTTCCATATTCTTTTTCTTGCTTGCCTCTAGGGCTTTCTGCAACTGAACCTCACTTTGCCTTACCCTGCTTCTAGTGGCTCTCACCTTTTGTGTTGAAGGGATAATAGACTTAGAAGATGACACCTTGCTCTTCTTTGTTGGCTTAGAGGCAGTTGGAGCCTTTTAAGAAGAAGCTTTGCGCTTCTTGGGATCATAGCTTGCTCCAACTTTCTTTAAAATGTCAGCCAAGGTTTCTTCCACAGATGAACTAGGTGCATCTTGTTGCTCACTCAGGTGCATAAGACTTTCAGCAGCCTCCCTAGATTCACTTCCCCCTGGCTTGTTTCCACTCTCCTCAACTCCTCCACAAACTACAAGAATTTTACCTTTCTTTTTATTTACCTTCCTCTTCGATTCTCCCTCATTTACATCTCTCACAGATCCCACCAATACAAACCTATCATCTACTTTTTTCACTACATCAGAAAAATGTAGCATGTATTTACCTCTTTAGGAGTTTACTGATTCTTATCTGATTCCGAATACCCACGTTCTTCTCAATCGCTTACAGAGATAAAAGCTTCTGACTCAGAGCTTGAGTCATATAATTCCTTTTCAAAGCTTTCCCGTTTTTGACTCGTTTTCAATTTTTCGTTGAGAGCTGTTCTCAGAGCACTAGTAGCCACAGTCTTTCTTGCCAACATTTTCTGCCGGCAAAATCTTGGTTTAAGGTGTTCGCAAGGAGGTACAGATAAAGATGTGTTAGGAGATGTTGGTGGGAGAGTTAATGGATTTTCTTGAGGATTAGTCATGGCGGAGAATTTCTGGAGAATTTTGGGAATTTTGAAGAGTTTTAGAGAGAAGGAAGATGATTAGAGGTTTAAGCTTAATGGCGGTTATGGAAGAATAGGAGTATGTGGAGTGTATTTAAGGTAGAGTATGATTAGGTACAGTAATGGCAGTCTTTTGCAGTGGTCAATTAGGAGTCTCATCTCATTAGGACTCCGGTCTTTAAGTGATAATTGATCGACGCTAGTTTTTAGGAAATAATCCCGTTTTATTTAGAATTCTAAGAGAATGAAACTGGTTCAATGCTCAACGATTATATTTTTAGGAGTTTGGTTAGGATAGGACTTCTGCTCATAATTGAAATATTTATATTTCTAATTGTGCAAAGTATAGAAACATACCTGACCTTTTCTCATGAGCATATACTGATGAACCAGGTTCTTCAAGTAGAACTTCTCTTGATTATGCCTCATATTTCAGAATAGGAAAAAAACTTTGTAAGAGATCAGTGAATTAATATAAACACACGTAACAGGAGTATACTGATTAGAGTATGAGGCTGAGTAAGAATTAATCTAGATATTTACATAAAGTCAGAACTTCTAACCAAAAATGTTTCTTTTTCATTTTTTTATTTTTTTTTTTTTTAATTCCATTCTGAACTGGTTCCTTTTTGGTGATTTTAATCATCCCTAATTCCAAATTGTTCCTTTCAAAGTTTTCCCTATTCAGTGCTTTGGTGAAGATGTCAGCTATTTGTTTCTCAGTAGCACAGAATTCTATTGAGATTAATCCTTTCTCATAATTATCTCTCAAGAAGTGGTGTCTAACATCTATGTGCTTGGTCCTTTTGTGATGAACAGGGTTCTTTGCCATACTTATAGCACTAGTGTTAAAAAATATTGATATGCGTCCCATTTCTATTTCAAAATCTACTAATTGTAGTTGAGCACAACAAGAAGCTACAGCCACATTCTCAGCTTTAGCAGTAGATAGGTCTACTAAATTTTGCTTCTTGGTAGCCCATGATACAAGACATGAGCCAAGGAAGTGTGCCATACCTGAGGTGCTTTTTCTATCCACTAGGAAAGCTGCATAGTCAGGATCAGCATATCCTACTAGATTGAAATTACTACCTTTAGGGTACCGAAGACATAGTTCAGTGGTGCCTTTCAAATATCTCAATATCCTCTTGACAGCAGTCAAGTGAGACTCTTTTAGATTTGCCTGAAAACGAGCACATAGCCCTACACTGAAAACAATGTCAGGTCTACTGGCAGTAAGATTTAAAAGTGAACCAATCATACCCCTATATAACTTCTGATCAACTGATGAACCGGGTTCATCAATATCTAATTTAGTGGCAGTTGCAATAGGTGTATCTATTTCTTTAGAATCCTCCTTTTTAAACTTCCTGATTAGTTCTTTTGTATACTTCTGCTGGTGAATCATGGTTCCATTTTGACTTTGTTTGATCTGCAATCCTAAGAAGAAGTTAAGCTTACCCATCATGCTCATTTCAAATTCACTTCCCATTACTTTTGCTAACTCTTTGCTTAGCTTGTTAGTGGTGGCCCCAAAGATTATGTCATCAACATAAATTTGTACAACAAGAAGGTCCTTACCTTTTTCCCGAATAAGGTACTATCTATTTTACCTCTCTTGTACCCATGCTCCAGTAGGAATTTTGACAGTCTTTCATACCATGCTCTTGGTGCCTGTTTGAGTCCATAGAGAGCCTTGTCCAGCTTGTACATATGTTCAGGACATTCTTTGCTTTCAAACCCTGGAGCTTGTTTCACAAACACTTCTTCCTTCAAGTAGCCATTTAGGAAGGCACTTTTGATATCCATTTGATGAAGAGTGAATTCCATATGTGCTGCAAAGGCTATGAGAAGCTTGATTGCCTCTAGTCTTGCAACTGGAGAAAATGTCTCATCATAGTTTATTCCTTCCTCTTGGTTGTAACCTTGGACTACCAACCTTGCCTTGTTCCTTGTGACAGTTCCATCTTCATCAAGTTTGTTCCTAAAGACTCATTTAGTGCCAATGACTTATCTATCCTTGGGTCTTGGAACTAGGTTCCAAACTTGACTTCTTTCAAACTGGTTTAGCTCATTCTGCATTGAATTCACCCAATCTGTATCCTGCAAAGCCTCAATAATATTTTTAGGTTCAATGATAGATAAGAAAGCATCAAAAGCACACAGATTTTTTAATTGTGATCTGGTTTGGACTCCAGATGTTGGATCAGTGATAATGTTCTCAATGGGATGAGAACTTTGATACTTATGAGGGTTTACAATCAACTGGCTTCTGCTTGATGTTTTAGCAATTTGATGAGGAACAAGTTCATGAACAGTTTCCTTTAAGGAGTTTATTTCAATTCCTCTTTGAATTCTTCCCCCTGTCAGGTTGCCCTGTAAGGAAGAGCTTGTTCCAATACATGTTCCTTCTGCAGGTGTCACTTTTACTTGAGCTGATGCTTCAGCCAAGTCATTGACCAGTCCAATGGCTTCATCTTTATGTTCCTGCCTCTCAGAAAGAAAGTTAGTTTCATCAAATACTACATGCACACTTTCTTCTACACACAGAGTTCTTTTATTAAAAACTTTATAAGCTTTGCTATGTTAAGAATATCCCAAGAATACTCACTTATCACTTCTGGGATCAAACTTTCCTAGGGAGTCTTTTCCATTATTATGCACATAGCACTTGCAACCAAAAGTCCTAAGATGGGATATGTTTGGTTTTCTCCCTTTAAGTAACTCATAGGGAGTCTTCTCTACTAGAGGTATGGTCATGCATCTATTTATGATGTAACATGCAGTGTTTATAGCCTCTGCCCAGAAGCTGTGAGGCAATTTGCTAGATAGTAACATTGTTCTAGCCATATCCTCAAGAGTTCTATTTTTGCTTTCAACTACTCCATTTTGTTGTGGAGTCCTGGGGGTAGAGAAGTTGTGATTTATGCCATTTTCATCACAAAATTCAGCAAACTTAGAGTTTTCAAACTTAGTTCCATGATCAGAGCTAATGGATGCAAGATGATTTACTAATTGTTTCTGAATCTTCCTAACAAATGCAGAAAACATGTCAAATGCTTCATCTTTGGAAGTTAGAAATAAAACCAAGGTGAATCTAGAATAGTCATCAACTAGCACCATTACATACTTCTTTCCACCTCTGCTCATGGTTCTCATTGGACCACATAGATCCATATGAACCAGTTCCAACGTCTTGGACGTACTTACCATTTTCTTGGATTTGAAGGATGACCTTACTTGCTTCCCCCTTGCACATGCCTCACAAACTTTATCTTCCTTGAACTTGATATTAGGTAAACCTACAACCAAGTCCTTGGAGAATAATTTGTTTAGCTGATTTAGACTAGCATGAACAAGTTTTTTGTGTCATAGGAGGGGATCATTAACTAACTCACTTAAGAAAGTGAGTTTATTTTCTTCAAAGAGTTGACAAATCTACAATGTAAATACTGTTAACTCTTTTTCCCTACAAAACAATTTTGTCAGTAGTAAGGTTAATCACAAAGCATTTGGTGGAGGTAAAAGCCACAAGGTTACCTCTGTCACATAATTCTGACACACTTATTAAGTTGTATTTCAAGCCATCTATCAGGTAGACATTCTCTATGGAATGAGAATCAGTCTTGCCTACCTTTCCAACCCTAATGATCTCACCTTTATTTCCATTACCAAAGGAGAAATTACCTCCTTTTACGTCCTTAAGTGAAAGAAACTGGTCCTTGTCCCCACTAATATGTTTTGAGCAGCCACTATCCATATACCATATTTGGCTCCTCCCTTGCACTTGGACCTGCCAAAGAAAATCAGGGGTTAGTCTTAGGAACCCAAACTAGTTTGGGTCCCTTAGCAAAAGGATGAATTAAATTCCTTCTAGTCCATCTTGGCAACTTATTCTTTTCTTTAACAAAACCTTTGTTCTTTTGATTGGCCATTTCTTTTGCGTTACATTCATATTTGTAATGGCCAGTCTTACCATAGTGTTTGCAGATTTTATTTTCAGGAAGAGTGAGGTACTTGCTTTTTGGATCCCATTTAGGAGCTTGAATCCCATAGCCAAGTCCTCTTTTGTCACTATTTTGATGCTCTTGCAACCAGGAGAGAGCATCAGAGGCTTTGTTCCACTTGCAAGTTCTTTCTAGTTCATATTTTACCTTTCCTAGATCTTCTTTTAAGACTTTGATGAATTCTTCTTTCCTGTATAATTCATCTTTCATTCTTCCCAAATTTTCTTCTAGAGTGAGACATGTGTGATCAGCTATCTTCTTTCCTGTTTCTAATTTCAGTTTCAGATTTTCAAACTTAAGTTCTAGGACACTGTTGTCAAGTTCAAGAACCTGGTTCTTCAACTAAGCATTTTTGTTATCACTCTCATTTGCCCTAGACTCTAGACTTTTACATTTTCCTTTTAGAATCACACATTCCCTAGATAGAACATCCTTCTCATTATTAATTATCTCAGATTTATCAATAATGTCTGTTAATAGCTTAGCCAACCTTTCTTTAGACAAGAATTAAATCTTGTCTTTGAGATGAAGCATACTTACCTCTTGTTCATCACCTGATTCTCCAATGGCCATTAGTGCTTACTCCTCCTCAGCTTCATCTTTCTGAGTCTTCATTTGAAGTTTCTCCCCAAGCAGCAACTATAGCTTTGGTTGAACCTTTGTTTCTCCTTGGTTGAAATTGTTCCTTCTTCTTGTTCCTTCGTTCACCTCTTTCTTTCTTCCACTCAATTTCCCATTGAGGGCAGTGTTTGATCATGCGGTCAGTATTACCACACTTGTAGAATCCCTCATTGGTCTGTTTCTCTGGAGCTCTTGATTTGTTGAAGTTTGTCCTTCGTGAAATAATGTTCTAAACATCAGTACCACACAAAGGGGGGGTGATTTGTAAGGTACCCAATTTTTGCTTAAACTGCATCTGGAAGGACCTGGTTCTTCTAGGTGTACTGACGACTATTGTTTGCGAAATTAAAAGTACATAAAATAAAGAACACATAGATTTTTACGTGCAAAACACCTGGCTCAAAAGGTGAAAATATCACGACCTACTACTCAGTAGGATTTTCCCAAACTTCCACTAAAATCACTGAGCCAAAACTGCATTTACAAAAATCTTTATAAACCTAAGGATTAACTCTAATCCCGTGGTGGCAACCAGCCTCTAACTACTGCGACAACTTCAAGTTAACTCTAACTTGAATACTCAAAGTACCTATACAATTGCTTCTATGAAAGCTGAAAGATACAATATTAAAACACCTACTACAATTTAACTAGAAATAAAGAAAGACACATAAAACTCTTTATGGTGCTAGTTCTTCAATCTCATTCATGTAGCTTCTGGTTTACACACTTAAATCACACACGAACTGCTTGCAAAAAGCCTTGCTATTTTGCTGCCAATTCACGTTTAATCTTCTGCATTTTTGTGCAACATTTTAATGTGAGAACATCCTGCAATTTATAGAGTTAGTAGATAAAGAAATAACTAGAGTTCTGATGCAACTCTTCCTTGGTGGAAGAGTTCTAGTTGATTTCAACTTCTAACTCCTTCCCTGTCTTGGAAAGTGTTCTCTTTGAGTAAGGAGTCCTTCTCCTTATCAACTATGCTAACTTTTTGATCAGGAGATATTAAATATACCAAGTTAAGCTTATCTCCTTCATGTGAAACACGCATGCTTGAATCTGCCCGTTTTTATACACCTGAGGGATGGACCACTGGATGGACCTGGTTCATCATGAGTTCCTTTGTCAGTCTTCAAAACTAACCTTTACTTGGGCCAACAAATTCCCCCTTTTTGATGATGACAAACTATGTGCTTTTCTTATGCTTAGCCTTGTTTCAACTCAGCTCAACATCAACACAATGTTAGAAACATTTTTTCCTTTTTATCACTTATTATCAAGAACCAGGTACATTAGGTTATAAACATCACTTGTTCAAATCACAACCTTTTTCCCCTTTTGGCATCATCGAAAAGTTGCATAAAAAATGTGTGATAACCAGATTTTAAAGCTTATTCATGGCCACTGGGGCTACTTCAAATGCAAACATGAATTAATCATCACAACCAAACTAAGAATTTCAACCATCAAAGAAATATAGACAAACAGTTAGAGCAAAAACAGCAAATTTCATTGATGATTGATAAGATTCTACCACAAAGCATAAGAAGAAATAAATATACTAAAAATATGAGCAAAAGAAACAAAACATCCTCAACTGGGTAACTGGTTTATCTACATTAGGCTAGGAGTCTTAAGGCTTAGAAGAGATGGGAGTTGGGTTATTTTCTTGGAGAAGTTTCAGCATGTCTTGAAGAATTTTCTCCTTTTCCCTTGCAAGTTTAGTTCTGAGAACATCTCTCTCAGATTCTACCTCAACCAATCGTGTCTTCAGCCTTGCTATCTCAATATCCTTTGCCTCACTCTCGTGTACCAAGACTCTGACTTTGCTATTGATAGGTGTCTTTTTAGATGAACCAGGTTCATTAAAAATGACATTGACTTCATAAACGTAAGCAAGCAGAGTATTAACCCCACTTCTTCATAGGTACCTTGAAATGTGCAAGCATACTTGTAAGAATGAAACCATAGGGAATGGCATAAGTTTTGATGCCATTGATAACTCTATTAGTAGGTCCATGAGGGTTTCCTGTTCAGATGGAACAGGTTCATCTAGATTTTTTCAAGTTGAAACAATCCCTCAGCAGCTTTGCCAGACCCACTTCCCCCTAGTTTGCTCACACTCTCTTCTATTTCACTAAATTCCTCTCCCCAACAACCATTACCTTAGTTTCTTTTGGTAGACCAACAGGAGTGGGTGAAGAATTAGCCATTCTTGTACCCTTTCCCCTCACAGTACTCCTAGCATCCTTGCTCTCTTTTTCTTTTCCTTTTTATTTTTACCACCAACTTCTCCAGATTCTATAGTCTCAACACCTGCTATAGATCCTACCAGTACAAATCTATTCTCTAATTGCAGCAACTTCAGAGATTGTCTCAGGAGTAACTTTAGAATCAAAAGATACTTGTTCAGTTTTGAAAGGCCCACTTTCTTCCCCCTTAGTAGCAAACTTAAATGAATCTTCGGATTTCTAGGATTCTTCTTCCCTACCTCCTTTTAATTTCTTGTTTATTTTCTTGATCTGCTCTCCTTCAGCGACAATATTATGAGCCATCATCTTCACTCTACTTTTCTTAGAGATTGGTGTTCTAGAAGGTGTAGAAGTGGTTTCATGTGGTGTTGATGAGAGATTTTCAGATGTGTTTGACATATCTAGTCTAGGGTATCGAAGAGAAGAGAATTAGATTGTGTTTGGAAGATGAAAGAAGAATGAGAGTTTCTGACGACTTGAGAGAGTTGAGGTAAGGAATACACTAAAGCTGATCAATATATAGGGAATAATTGATGGGGTAACTACAGCTTTTCAGACTCTTAGAAGTTTAATCAAACTAAAATTCAGTTTTAAAAAGACGTTGGAGTGTATCCCTAAAATCTAGGTACTTCCATTCGATTGGGAATCCTTTGAATGGGACTGGTTCACTTGTAACGATAAGTCCAAAAGGAGTTTGGTATTTGGTATGACTCTCTGCTCATGATCCAAATATAGTTATTTCAAATTATGCAAAGTGTAGAAAACATACCGTGTTATCTTGATGAACCAGGTTCTTTACTGATAATTCTTTTGTATGAGTCTAAATTGGCCAAAATAGAGAAAATATCATTACATATTGATGAGTCATTTTAACTCATGGAAAAAGAGTATACTATGGGAAGTATGATATTGAGCAAGAACTAATCTAATTATACACAATTTATAGACTTTATAACCAAAATTGTTTTTTCGTTTAACCTTGAACTTGGTCCTTTTAGGTGATCTTAATCATCCCTAATTCCAACCTTTTCCTCTCAAAGTAATCTCTATTTAAGGCTTTTGTGAATATGTCAGCAATTTGCTTGTTATTAGCACAAAATTCCACAGTGGCCAAGCCTTTCTCATAGTTGTCCTTCAAAATAATGGTGTCTAACATCTATGTGCTTAGTTCTATTATGATGAACCGGTTTCTTTGTCATACTAATATCACTAGTGTTATCACAAAAAATAGGGATGCAACCACATCAATTCCAAAGTTCAATAATTGTTGTTTGATCCATAGCAATTGATCACAACACGAATTAGCAGCAACATACTCCGCTTCAGCAGTAGATAAGGCCATTGAATTTTGTCTTTTGACAGCCTATGACACAAGACATGAACTAAGGAAGTGTGCCATACCTGGGTTGCTCTTCCTATCAACTAGAAAAGCTGAAATCGAGCACAAAGACCTATATTGCACACAATGTCAGGTCTGCTAATAGTGAGATATAAAAGAGAACCAATCATTCCCCTATACAACTTCTGATCAACAGATGAACCAGGTTCATCTATAGCCAATTTTGTGGATGTTGCAATAGGAGTGTCAATTTCTTTGGATGTTCCTTCCTGGTTTTGTTACTGAGAAATAGGTTAATGGACAGGTTCCTTCGAGGTTTGAGGATCAGTTCCTCTCTAGTTAGTTCCCCCTGTCATGTTGCCCTGGGTAAAAGAACCTGTTCCATCACATGTTCTTTCTCCTGTTGCAGCTTCAATCTGGGATGCGATTTTATTTAAATTTCTTACCAGCCCAATTAATTCATCTTATGTTCTTGTTTCTTAGAAAGAGTGTTAGTTTCATAAAAAAATCTCATGTACACTTTCTTCTACACACAGTTCTTTTGTTATAGATCTTATAAGCTTTACTATGTGAAGAATATCCCAAGAATACTCCCTCATCACTTCTGGGATCATACTTACCTAGGGAGTCTTTGCCATTATTGTGCACAAAGTTCTTGCATAGAAATGCCCTAAGATGGGATATATTTATCTTTCTCCCTTTAAGTGACTCATAGGGAATCTTCTTAACAAGAGGTCTAGTCATGCAACTATTTATGATGTAGCATGCAAAAATTTAGCACTTAGCATTTTTAAATTTAGTTCCATGACCAGACCTAATTGATGCAAGTTGATTACCTACTTGTCCCTGAGTTTTTTAACAAAATAAGTAAACATGTCATATGCTTCATCTTTCGATGTTAAAAACAATGTCCAAGTAAACCTAGAGTAATCATCAACAAGCACTATGACATGTCTTTTACCACCTCTACTTGATGTTCTCATTGGACCACAGAGATCCATATGGATCAGTTCCATCATTATGGTGGTGCTTACCACTCTTGCATTTAAAAGAGAATCTTACCTGCTTCCCCCTTGCACAAGCCTTACAAACTTTGTCCTTTTTGAACTTGATGTTAGGCAGCCCTATCACCAGGTCCTTGGAGACTAATTTGTTGAATTGACTTAGACTTGCATGTCCAAGTCTCTTGGCCAAGGGAGGGGATCATTGTCCAACACACTTAAGCAAGTGAGTTCATTTTTTGAAAGTGTGGACAGATCTACAATGCATGTATTGTTTACTCTTTTTCCCTGCAAAACAATCTTGTTAGTGGTAAGATTAATCACAAAATATCTGATAGTGGTGAATGCTACCAAGTTACCTTTATCACATAATTGTGATACTCTGATTAGACTGTACTTTAGGCCATCTATCAAGTACACATTCTCAGTAGAGTGAGAATCGGTCCTACCTACCTTTCCAACCCCAATGATCCCACCTTTTTCCCATTTCCAAATGAGACATTACCTCATTTGAGATCCTCAAGTGAAAGGAACTGGTTCTTGCTTCCTGTCATATGCTTTGAGCAGCCACTATCCATGTACCATATTTGGCTGCTCCCTTTCACTTGGATCCATAAAGGAAATCAGGGGTTAGTCTTAGGAACCCAAACTAGTTTGGGTCCCTTTCTATAGGCAAAAGGGTGAATCAAATTCTTTTTAGCCCAACTAGGCTGCCTATTTTTTCCTTGAACAAATTCTTTATTCTTTTTACTAGCCTTGTCTTTTTCAATACATTCAGATTTATAGTGACCAGTTTTACCACAGTGTGTGCAAATTTTGTTCTCAGGAAGTGTGAGGTACTTGCTTTTGGGATCCGACTTAGGTGCAGGGGTCCCATAGCCAAGTTCTCTCTTATTGCTACTATGGTGTTCATGTAGCCATGAAAGTGCATCGGAGGACCTATTCCATTTACAGGTTCTATCTAGCTCGTGCTTAACCTTGTTTAGATCCTCCTTAAGGACTCTTATCTGCTCATCTCTTTTGTACAACTCATCTTTCATTTTTCCTACATTTTCTTATAAAGTGAGTTGTGTGTGATCAGATTTCTTTTTACCAGTTCCTAATTTCAATTTAAGATTTTCATATTTAAGCTCTAGGACTGTGGTGTCAAGTTCATGAACCTGGTTCTTCAACTCAGCATTATTACTATCACTTTCACTAGCCCAAAGTTCTAGATTTTTGAACTTAGCTTTCAGAATAACACACTCCTTAGAAAGCTCTTCAATTTCATTATTTATAACCTCAAATTCATCAATGAAATCTAGAAGTAACTGTGAGAGACTTTCTTTAGACAAAAATTTAATCTTGTCTTTGAGATAAATTATACTTACCTCAGATTCCTCATCGGATTATCCAATTGCCACAAGTGCTTGTTCATCTCCATCTTCATCTTCTGAGTCATCATCTGAGCTTCCACCCCAAGCTGCAACCATAGCCTTTGTTGACCCTTTGTTCTTCTTGTGATGAATATGTTCCTTCTTCCTGTTCCTTCGTTCAGCTCTTTCCTTTTTCCATTCATTTTCCCATTGAGGGCAGTTTTTGGTGTGGTGATCAGTCTTCCCATACTTATAACACCCCTCATTGGTTTGTTTTTTAGGAACCCTTGGTTTGTTGTAGCTTCCACTTCTTGAAGGACCATTTTCTCTCATTAGGTAATTCTTGAAATCCTTTGTGATCATGGTCATTTCATCCTCCTCTATATCAGCACCTTCAGTGATTCTAAATGCCATGATCCTTTCCTTCTTGGGTGCATCCATCTTCATGGTTTGCCTTCTAAGTTCATAGGTAGTGAGATTTCCAATTAGCTCATCTAACTTAAGAGTGGCAATGTTCTTTGATTCCTGAATAGCTATGATTTTGCTTTCCCAAGAGATTGGTAGTACCCTTGTCAAAATCTTCTCAACTTTTTATTCTTCAAGAATAACCCATCCAAGAGACTTAAGTTCATTTGTTAGTATGGTGAACCTTGTATACATCTCTTGGATGGTTTCCCCTTCCTTCATGGTGAAATTCTCATATTGAGAATACAGTAGTGTTCCTCTGGACCTCTTCACTTGAGGTGTTCCTTCATGAGCAACTTGCAAAGTGTCCCAGATTTCCTTAGCAGTGGTACAACTTTGAATTCTACTGTACTCATCTGGAACAAGTCCACACACAAGCCATTTCTTGGCCTTTGCATTCTTTTCCCACTTTCTCAAGTCCTCAACATTGCAGTTAGTTCTTGTCTTTGGCACATCCACTCCTTCAACATTCTTCTTTGTAGTTGTTAGAGGACCATCAGTGACTATGTCCCAGTGTTCGTAATCTTCTCCTATGATGTGATCTCTCGTCCTATTTTTCCACCAAGAGTAGTAATGGCCATTAAAGAGTGGAGGCCTACCATTGGATTGCCCTTCCCAGTTTCCAGGTGGTGCACTCATATTGATCTGTTCCTAAGGTGTTAGCCTCTTCAAGAATAACCTGCTCTGATACCAATTGATGTTCTAAACATCAATACCACACAAGAGGGGGGTGATTTGTGTGGTACCCAATTTTTGCTTAAACTGCTTCTGCAAGGACCTGGTTCTTCTAGGTGTACTGACGACTACTGTTTGCGAAATTAAAATTACATAAAATAAAGAATAGAGAGATTTTTACGTGGAAAACAACTGGCTCAAAAGGTGAAAAAACCAAGACCTACTACTCAGTAGGATTTTCCCAAACTTCCACTAAAATCACTGAGCCAAAACTGCATTTACAAAACTCTTTGTAAACCTAAGGATTAAATCTAATCCCATTGTGGCAACCAGCCTCTAACTGCTGCGAAAACTTTAAGTTAACTCTAACTTGAATACTCAAAGTACCTATACAATTGCTTCTATGAAAGCTGAAAGATACAATGTTAAAACACCTACTACAATTTAACTAGAAATAAAGAAAGACACATAAAACTCTTTATGGTGCTCGTTCTTCAATCTCGTTCTTGTAGCTTCTAGTTTGCACACTTGAATCACACACGAACTGCTTGCAAAAAGCCTTGCTATTTTGCTCCCAATTCACGTTTAATCTTCTGTGTTTTTGTGCAACACTTTAATGTGAGAACATCCTGCAATTTATAGAGTTAGTAGATGAAGAAATAACTAGAGTTCTGATGCAACTCTTCCTTGGTGGAAGAGTTCTAGTTGATTTCAACTTCTAACTCCTTCCCTATCTTATATAGTGTTCTCTTTGAGTAAGGAATCCTTCTCCTTATCAATTATGCAACCTTTTCGATCAGAGATATTAAATATACCAAGTTAAGCTTATCTCCTTCACGTGAAACCCGCATGCTTGAATATGCCTGTTTTTGTGCACCTGAGGGATGGACCACTGGATGGACCTGGTTCATCATGAGTTCCTTTGTCAGTCTTCAAAACTAACCTTTACTTGGGCCAACATAAAGAACTCTTTCCTCTCATCAGGTACTTCTTGAAACCCCTAGTGATCATAGCCACTTCATATTCTTCCAAATCTGCACCTTCAGCAATTCTGAGAGCTAAGTTTCTCTCCTTTTTGGGGGTTTTCATTTTCATGGTTTGTCTCCTTATTTCATTGGCAGTTAAATTTCCAATTAGTTCATCCAGTCTAAGGGTAGCAATGTTCTTGGATTCCTGACATGTGACTGGCAGAACTCTTATCAGAATCTTCTCAACCTTGTCTTCTTCAAGGATAGTCTTTCCAAGAGATTCAAGTTGATTTGTCAAAGTGGTGAATCTAGTATACATCTCCTGGATAGTTTCTCCTTCCTTCATAGTGAAATTCTCATATTGAGAATACAGAAGTGTTCCTCTTGATCTTTTCACTTGAGGTGTTCCTTCATGAGCCACTTGTAGAGTGTCCCATATTTCCTTAGCAGTTGTACAACTTTGGATCCTGTTGTACTCGTCTAGTCCTAGTCTACATACAAGCTACTTCTTGGCCTTAGCATTTTTCTCCCATTTCCTCAGGTCCTCAGCAGTACAATCAGCCCTTGTTTTTGGCACATCAATTCCTTCAGCATTTATCTTAGTGGCTGCTAGGGGACCATCAGTGACTATATCCCAAAGTTCATAATCTTCCCCTATAATGTGATCTCTCATTCTATTCTTCCACCAAGAATAGTACAGACCATTGAAAAGTGGAGGCCTGGCAGTGGATTTCCCTTCCCAGTTCCTAGGTGGTGCACTCATTGTTGATCTTCTCCTAAGGTGTTAGCCTCTTCAAGGATAACCTACTCTGGTGCCAATTGATGTTCTAAACGTTAATACCACACAAGGGGGGGTGATTTGTGTGGTACCTAATTTTCGCACAAGAAGAACCTAGTTCTTCTAGATGCACTTACTATGATTGTTTGCGGAATTAAGAGTGCATAAAATAAAGAACAAAGAGATTTTTACGTGGAAAATACATGGCTAAAAATGTAAAAAAACCATGACCTACTATTCAGTAGGAATTTCCCAAACTTCCACTAAAATCACTGAGCCAAAAACAGCATTTACAAAACCTTTTGTAAATCTAAGGATTAAACTCTAATCCCAGTGTGGCACACAGCCTCAACTATTGCAACACCTTCAAGTTAAATCTAACTTGAATACTCAAAGTACCTAATACAATTGCTTCTATGAAAGCTGAAAGGTACAATATGAAAACACCTACTACAATTGAACTAGAAATAAAGAAAGACACAATGGAATTGGTTCTTCACTCTTGGTTCATGTAGCTTCAGATTTGCACACTTGAATCACACTCAAATTGCTTGCAAAATCGCCTAGCTCTTTTGCTCTATATTTAGTGTAACTTCTGCGTATGTGCAATCACCTGTAAAAGAGAACAATCATTATTATTTATAGAGTTTAATTAAAACTTGAATTGCTGATCAAATTCGAGTCCTAGAACAACTCAAACTCCAATCCTTATCCTTGATCCAGATGTAGTTCTCTTTACATAAGGAGACTTCAACTCCTTATCCTATGCAACCTTTTCGTTCAACTCAGAAGATATTATTGCTGATCCTTGAGACATCTTCTTCACACGTATGTCATACGTGTAAGCATATCAACACTATGTCTCACATGATGGACCTGGTTCATGACTGAGTTCATTTTGTCAATCTTTGAAATTTCATCTGAACTTGGGCCAGCATACTCTTAAAACGGCATAGAGCCCAATTTAACATAAGAAGACAAAGCATATTGATGTGTGATATCACTTCTTGATGGAGAATGGAAAAATGACTTATTTGTATGAAGTTCTGCAAAATGGAGGACCAGGTTACAAATATCTTTACTAACCCACTTAAAAGAGAATATTTTAAAAGAAATCATCTAGAGTTGGGGGTTGATCAAGCTGAACTAAGAACCTAATCCCTTGATGATTGGATATGAAAGGATAGAAAGGTTCAATGCTAAAAAGTATTTTCTGGCAACTTTTAAGTCAATTTGTATACAGTTACAGATAGACGCGCATGGCAAATTTAGGACAACAAGTAACAAATGACATTGCAAATATCTAAAAGTTGATGCTCATATTTTCAAAAATTATGAGTAAACTTGATTCCTATTACTCAGGTTAGTAGTTCCTCTTACACTTATATGCATTTGAACTTCTAGAGTGCCACTCATTAATTGTTCCTGCCTCTTTTGATGCCCTTTAAGCGCAATGTTGCATCCATTATAAATAAAGCCGATGAACCGTCTCTTCTCCCGCACTCATTTGTAATAGGTCCCCCCTCTCACTTTATATTATGCAAGGCTAGTCTCTCTCCACAATCTGAACATCAAACACAACTTTTTTCTCCCAAACCCTCTTCTTCTTGTCTTCTTGCTCTCAAAATAGACCATGACTCAACTAGAAATTTCATATCCCAATCAACTAAAGAAAACCCCGTCTTGTCTCCATCTAACAAGGTACCTCAATCTTGATCTGAGCCAACAAGCTCACGCATAAAAGTCCCAATTTACACCGAACCCAAACCCACAGTTTCTTATCTTACGCCATCTAGTTATGGTCCCCATCGCAAGCGTAAGAGTCAAACATCCAAAAACTTTTATTGCGTCTCCATATTCATTGCTCCTACTGACAGAGAGCATTCTAAGTAAATGATTTCCACCTCTCAGTTTCTACAAAGCATAGAAGAAATGCTAGAAGGGGATGAAGGCATTGGGGGTATCATGTCACCGTATCATAACAAAGGAAGTACATTTGAATGAGGAGTTGGGTTCCCATGTTGCTGAGGGGTCACATGCATCAAATTTCTAGGGTTGTCTCTGCTTCAGGTACTATCACATCATCCTCTATTAATATAGAAGTTTTCGGTATAGAGGGTGAGAAAAGTGTTAATGAAATACTCAATGAAGGCTTTTCCTCTCACGAAAAAAGAGCTTGTTGGTATGGAGAACTTGCTTGAGAGGATCATATCTGTTGATGTTAGTGCTTGGACTCAAGGGGAACCACTGAGTCAAGGGGAAGAATAGGGTAAAGGAGACCAGGTACATCAAAAGGAGCCAGTACATGTCAGTACTCATGGGTACCTACAGAGGGACCTAGTTTTTCTGCCCAAGGGAAGTTCTCTGCTCCTACTTGGGATGAAACTCCATTTTATACCATACAACCATTGGATAGTGCTAACACTATCCCTTTTAATCAACTTATTACAATCCCATTAGAGGTTGTTTAGCTAGAAATAAAGTCCATATCTACAGATAATTCTGGTTATAGTGATGATGATCGTGATGACCTACTTGTGATAAGCTACTTGGCGGCTAAGGGTGGGGAAAAAGATATAAAGGATCTTGTTCCCAAATTCGCGACCACTAAATTGTAGAAGAAGGTTGCGCTTGATAGTGCATTAAAAGTAAATAAGAAGAAGAAGAGAATGAGGCTTGTAAAAGCCGATGAATTTATGAGGAGAATAAGCCTCCAACTGATATAGTGGAGGTAGATGATGAGGAGCATGTTCTTCTTTTCAGGGAAAACTCAAAAACAGAAACCACTACTGCCAAACAGAAGAATATAGAATCTGCTAATGAACTTGTGAGTGCCAAGGATGATGAAGTAGAGGACGCATGAGAAGTGGAGAAGGAGAAAGCATAGAAGAAGAAGCCTCTCAGAAAGAGGAAGAGTATTAGTAAGGAGCCTAGTTCCTCCAAAAGGCCAAGGGTAGAATTATCCGAGTTAGAGAGGAGAGCATATCAGAAGAAGCAAAAGGCTTTGTGGGGTCAAATCTATGATAGTAAGATTCTTAAACAATCAAGCGTGATATTGCTTGTGGAAACTGTTGAATTCCAAAAGTGGACCCATCTCTTTGACATCAAAAGTCCAAAATTGTATGAAGAAGAGGTCAGAAGCTTTTATGCAGACATGTTTGTAGTGGATGGGGACAGAATCTAATTGAAGGTGAATGGAAAGGACTTTGTGATGGATGAGGCCCTACTGGTTAATATTCTTCACGTATAGACTATTGGACTGACAACTGTAGAGAATGTATGTTTCCTTGATTTTCATAAGTTGATCATCAAGAAGCAAGTTGTTCATACGGTGAAAGAGGGCATAATAAGGCACTTCTACTAGAATACCAACTGCTATTTAAGTTGGTGAACAAAGTGTTGCTGCCTAGGGCGGAGAGGAGGTCTATGGACTCCATTGCGTACCTGGTTCTTCTAGAAGCACTGGATTCTTACTCTTCCATCAATCTGCCTGGGATTATGATTGAGCATATGGTGAAGGTGCCACATTTCAAGGATGCTAATCATGCGCATGGGTTTCTCCTCACTAAAGTCTTTGAACGATTTATGGTCTGTTTCGAAAAAGCACCTATGGGGATTGGAAAATAAATGTTCACCATAAATACTCTGGAAGAATATGAGTGCTTAGAAAAGACGGAATGTATAGGAAGCAACTCCACTATTTCTCAATTGATAGATGCTCGGGAGGCTGCCACTGAAGAGATTAAGCGTTTGAAAGTACAAAATGCCGTTCTAGAGTCTAAGCTTACTCAGGAAAGCAAGGAACTTGGTTCCACAAGTGCTCATGGTGAAGAGGTTTCCCTTCTAAAGGCTAAAAAAGTTGAGTTGAGAAAATAAGTAAAGAACCTGAAAGAGCAACTAATCAATGATCAAAGGGCTGCTAATACTTGAATGGATAATCTCATCAAGGCCCTTTTCTCCCTAATCATTCCTATTCCCCATCCATTTGATTGGTTATAAGTACCTTGGTCATAACTATTTTGTTTTATATTTTGATAATCTAACAAACTTACTATCCAGGTTAGGAACCTTTTACACATTTACAAGACCTTAAGATCTCAATGTTCCAGCTTGAAATATGGTTCAACTCTTATGAGTAGAATGAACAACTAAGGTCCCTACCAATTCTGGAGGTGACTGTACAAAGTCAACTCTCCAGTTGGAAAAGTTGTTTCCTGCACACGCTACAGTATAGGAACAGTGCAACAGTCAACTTTTTGTTGAAGACTTCTTACCTACCTTGCTTACATCATTATAAGTGATGTCATACGTATATTAATAAAATCAAGGAAGGTAAAAACACTTCACTTGAACACTTGGAGATTTCACTCAAGCTCTTAGGCGATCATCTAGCAGTAACTCTCAAGTGTTTCAAGAACAAAGAATAAAACAACTATGAACCAGTTCCCGCATCAAATTATTATATGTCCTTAGTTGAGTTGTGACTTTGTAATAGTTCTTCATTTGTAAATCCTACATGGCTTGTTTAGAAGCATTCTGTAGGAAACTCTTTGTAAATATTAAACTTGTGTGTTTGAGTCTTGGCTAGAGTTAGTCAAGTTGTAAAATCTTTGTAATAGAGTTATTACAAAGTGGCTTCTAGTAGAGTATTACAAGTTAGTGAGGGATTAAGAGTTTAATTCCTAGGTTGCATAGGTTTTAATCTAAAAGTTGCTCATCAGTGAAGTTGAAATCCTACAAGGGTAGGTAGTGGTTTTTAATCCCATTGAGCTGGGAATTTTCCACGTAAAATTCCTCTTATCATTTATTACTGCAGTGTGCATGAGCTCTATTGAACCTGATAGAGAACCTGGTCCTTTATAGAGTGTGGTTAACCATTATATTATATCAATTGGTATTCGAGCATGTTCTTTCTATCAGGTTAACACCTAGAAAGGATGCCCATGGATGCTCCTCCAAACTTCAAAGAATATAATTTATTTATAGACCACCTAGGTTCAATGGACAGTATTATGGATGGTAGAAAGCTATGATGCACAACTTCATCATGGCTGAAGATTCAGAGCTATGGAATGTTATATGTTTGGACCTTTGTTCCTACAAAGCATCTTGGAGACCCAGTCATAGCCATTCCCAAGACAAGGAAACAATTCAATGACGCCGATAGAAAGGCCATAGAGAAGAATTTTCATGCAAAGAAAATTTTCGTGTGTGGAATTGGTCTTGATGAATACAACAGGATATCGGCATGTCAGTCAGCCAAAGGAATCTGGGAAGACCTTCAAAACGCTCACGAAAGAAAAATACAGGTTAAGCAATCCTAAATCGATATGCTCACAACTGAATACAAGCTCTTCAGGATGAAAGACAATGAATCTATCCAAGATATGCATACCTAGTTCACCTCCATCATTAATGAGCTTTATTCTCTTGATAAAACTATTACAAGAAACAAGCTGGTTGGAAAAATCCTCAGTATGATGCCCAGTTCCTGGGAAAGCAAAGTGAACGCAATTACAGAGGCAAAGGACTGGCAGGTGCTAACCATTGATGAACTTGTTGGCAATTTGAAAACATATGAAATGAAGAAGAAGAAGAAGGACATTGAAAGAAGAGAGACCAAAAGGGAGAAGAACCCGGTCCTTAAGATAGAAAGCAATGACTCAAGTGGTGTGGATGATGATATGGCATACCTGACTAGAAGATTCGAGATGATGGTTCGCATGAATGGAGGCATTCTAAAAAATTTTAAGTTCTAGCAAGCGAAAACATTATGACCTCTATTATAAATGTGGCAAGCCAAGACATTTCATCAAGGATTTCCCTCTCCTAAAGCAAGATCAGTACAAGAACAACTCTGATAAAGCAACCAAAAGAACACGATTCCTGATAGATGCTTCAATAGAAAAAATGTCGCTGACATTGCTCTGAGACAGACTCTTGCTGCATTGGGATATTCATCAAGCGAATCTGAAGAAGATAATGAACTAGGTGACAGTTCTATGATGGCAGTAAAAAGTAAAGCAATTGAGTATGATTTAATTTTTTCTTTGATAGATCAGTTTGGTGATGAAGTGACGGTGATGATGAGGTAAATTTTCTGGATGTTCAAAGAAACCTAAAATCTTATTCTCCTAGGAAACTCATGTCTCTATCAAATGTGTTAATCGACGCTTATCAGAGTCTTATAAATAACAAAGATACCTTAACAATTGAACTAGGAGAAGCAAAACACTTTAGAGATGACCTAGTAGTAGTCATAGTTAATTTAAGGGAGACAATTGAGAACCTAAAGAAAGAAAGAGATGCCTTAAATAAAAAACTTACAAATGTAAAACAAGAAAGAGATGATCTTACGATTGTTGTGGTATACCTAAAAGAGGCCATTGAAAGTGTAAGTAGGGACTAAAATTTCTTAATTGAAAGGGTTGGTAGCATTAAGAATGAGAGAAATGGCCAGCTAGTGGTGGTAATGGATTTGATGAAAACAATTGGGGAAATTAAAATCGAGAGTAGGCCTGAAAACCCTCAAAAAGGAAAGGAAGTTGCAAGCGAGGCATACATTAAGCTTGAAACTGAGTTAAATTCAGTGAAGTCTCGTTTGTGTGTTAAGCTTGAGAAAACCAACCAACTTTAAGAAAAACTAGGTAGAGTGAAGAGTAATCTTGAAAAATCACTCAAATGGGCCTGGTCCTCTGATGCTATCACTGACGTGTACACTAGTAAGGGGGAAAACAGGCAGGGGATTGGATTCCAAAGGGAAAAGATTCCCTAAGACCCTCATAGAAGTACATTATTGTTCCTGACAGTTGTCTTTGCACTCACTAGGGAAACGATGGACACCTTAAAGAAAACTGTAAAGGCAAATCTCAGTAATAGTAGAGAAACAAATCTTTTACTGAAAAAGTAACTACTAGTAGAGAACCTGGTCCCTCATATAAAAAATGCATGATGACTGCATGGACCAAAAGATATCTTATTCACCCCTTTTTCTCATTACAAGGAACCCAAATTAGTTTGGGTTCCTAAAGCTAATTCCTGACCTTCTTGTGTAGGGAACAATGAAAGGAACCAACCTAAAATGGTAAATGGGTAGTGGTTGATCAAAGCATGTGATTGGAAGTATAAATGATTTCCTTTCACTTAAGGCTTTGCAAGGAGGGAGTGTATCCTTTGGAAATGGCAAGAACATATACATTTTAGGAGTCGAAAGAATTGGGAAGTCTCTCTCACTAAATCAAAAATGTGTACTACGTGAACGAGTTGAAATATAGTTTGTTAAGCATTTCCCAAATCTAGGACAAGGGAAAAAAAGTGGAATTGGTGTCAAAAACTTTTACAGTCAAAAAACCTGGTGAGTGGTGAGGTTGTACTAGTGGCAAAAAGATACAAGAATATCTATGTAGCTCATTTTGAGTCTCTGAGAATGGTGATCTAAGTTTCTAAGTGTTGTTGATGATGATATAGAATTATGCATAGGAGCCTAGGTCATGCAAGTTTCACGTTTCTAAACAAGTTAGTCAGAAAGAACCCGATCCGTGGTCTACTGTAAGGCCCCATAAAATCTTGTGCTCAAAACCTAGTAGCTCGTAGCGCCAAGGTCCGAATGAAGCAGAAGGGTTGTCAAAATTGATGTTAAAAATACGGTCCATTATGCGATCGCATAATAAATATGCGGACTGCATAATCATCGCATAAATTCCTCAAGGATTTATGAAGGTCAATTCTGTAGTGCAAAATGCAACCGCATAACAGGAATGCGGACCGCATTCCTGTCGCAGACCCAGGCAGACCTTCAAGGTTTTGGGCACATTTCTGCGGACTGCATTTCAATTCTGCGATCCCATAATGCGACCACAGATTTTGCTAGGGCTTTTTTTTTCTAACTTTTAAAACCCGACCCTTTTTTAATAAAACACCCCAATCCCCTCATTTTTAACGATATTTTTGAACAAATTAAGAGAGAGAAAGAGAGGTTCTTGAGAGAGAAAGTCATTTTCTCCCAAATTTGGTTCTTCAAAACCATCCGGGCCGGGAAATTTCAAGCTTATCTTCATACCCCCTTTCCTTACAGGTAAAATCCCTAACTTCTCCCATTGAATTTCTGGTTTAAACTAAGAGGGGGGGTCTCATGCATCAGTCCTTAAAATAATGGTTGAAATCATGCATGCATGTCTATTAAAAACCTAAAATCTAGTAGGAGGAATTGGGTAGGGGTAAAGGAGTATTCAAAGAGGGGTTGATAACCTAAATGAGTTTGAGTAGCAATTGTGAACTGCAATTCTAAGTTATGTGTATTAATTTATGCACTATATTGACGAAGATAGAATCTGCTAATGAACTTGTGAGTGCAAAGGATGATGAAGTAGAGGATGCATGAGAAGGGGAGAAGGAGAAAGCATCGAAGAAGAAGCCTCTCGGAAAGAGGAAGAGTATTAGTGAGGAGCCTAGTTCCTCCAAAAGGCAAAAGGTAGAATTATCTGAGTTAGAGAGGAGAGTATATCAGAAGAAGCAAAAGGCTTTGTTGGGTCAAGTCTATGATAGTATGATTCTTGAACAATCAAGCGTGATATTGCTTGTGGAAACTGTTGAATTCCAAAAGTGGACCCAACTCTTTAACATCAAAAGTACAAAATTGTATGAAGATGAGGTCAAAAGCTTTTATGCTGAGATGTTTGTATTGGATGGGGACAGAATCTAATTGAAGGTGAATGGAAAGGACTTTGTGATGGATGAGGCCCTACTGGTTAATATTCTTCACATACAGACTATTGGACTGACAACTGTAGAGAATGTATTTTCCTTGATTTTAATAAGTTGATAATCAAGATGCAAGATGTTCATATGGGGAAAGAGGGCATAATAAGGCACTTCTACTAGAATACCAACTGTTATTTAAGTTGGTGAACAAAGTGTTGCTGCCTAGGGCTGAGAGGAGGTCTATTGCCTCCATTGTGTACCTGGTTCTTCTAGAAGTGCTGGATTCTTACTCTTCTGTCAATCTGCCTGGGATTATGATTGAGCACATGGTGAAGGTGCCATATTTCAAGGATGTTAATCATGCGCATGAGTTTCTCCTCACTAAAGTCTTCGAATTATTTATGGTGTGTTTCGGAAAAGCATCTGTGGGGATTGGAAAATAAATGTTCACCATAAATACTCTGGAAGAATATGAGTGTTTAGAAAATAAGGAAGGTATAGGAAGCAACTCCACTATTTCTCAATTGATCGATGCTCGGGAGGCTGCCACTGAAGAGATTAAGTGTTTGAAAGTACAAAATGCCATTCTAGAGTCTAAGCTTACTCAGGCAAGCAAGGAACTTGGTTCCACAAGTGCTCAGGGTGAAGAGGTTTCCCTTCTAAACGCTAAAAATGTTGAGTTGACAAAACAAGTGGAGAACCTGAAAGAGCAACTAATCAATGATCAAAGGGCTGCTAATACTTGAATGGATAATCTCTTCAAGGCCCTTTTCTACCTAATCGTTCCTGTTCACCATCCATTTGATGGGTTACAAGTACCTTGGTCATAAGTACTTTGCTTTATATTTTGATAATCTAACAAACTTACTATCCAGATTAGGAACCTATTACACATTTACAAGACCTTAAGATCTCAATGTTCCAGCTTGGGATATGGTTCATCTCTTCTGAGTAGAATGAACAACTGAGGTCCCTTACAGTTCCGGAGGTGACTGTACAAAATCAACTCTCCAGTTGGAAAAGTTATTTCCTGCACACTCTACAGCATAGGAACAGTGCAACAGTCAACTTTTTGTTGAAGACTTCTTACCTACCTTGCTTACATCAATGTAAGTGATGTCATACGTATATTAATACAATCAAGGAAGGTAAAACACTTCATTTGAACACTTGTAGATTTCACACAAGCTCTCACGTGATCATCCAGCAGTAACAGTCAAGTGTTTTAAGAACAAAGAATAAAACAACTACGGACCAGTTCCCACATCAAATTATTATATGTCCTTAGTTGAGTTGTGACTTTTTAATAGTTCTTCATTTGTAAATCCTACATGACTTGTTTAGAAGCATTCTGTAGGAAACTCTTTGTAAATATTAAACCTGTATGTTTGAGTCTTGGCTAGAGTTAGTGAAGTTGTAAAATCTTTGTAATAGAGTTATTACAAAGTGGCTTCTAGTGAAGTATTACTAGTTAGTGAGGGATTAAGAGTTTAGTTCCTAGGATTTGTGGTTGTTGTTCTTAAAACTTGTTTTGGTTATCCTTGTAAATTATTATTGTTGTGGTATTGTTGTGAATTGTGATTGCTCAGTGGGATCGGGTTACGTGCCGCAACACAAAGTAATAGGGTGTGGGTTGTGGTGATAAGGGTGGCCGAAGTGATAAGGGTGGAAAGTGATCGATATCACTATTGAAATGAAATATGAGAACGTTGTGAAATTGAAAATGTGGAAAAGATGATGGGGAAAGGAGAGTTTGTTAACTTGTTTGCCTTGATTGTTTTCCTTGTGTGCACTCAATTGTTGCTTTCTTATATTGTTTATTACTTGTGTATGGCTTGAGGTTACTCAAGGTAAGGTTTGTTATACATACCAGTACCATTCAAGTGTACGGACGTCCCTTTTTCCGGGGGCGCTACATTCATGTTATGATTGTAGGTGGATCCGCAGCAGGTACTCTAGCCCACCGATCGTAGCTCCCCCTTTGTCTTCCATCAGCTTTTTGGTGAGCCCCACTCCTCTCCGGGCCCTGCGTGGCTCAGGCCGCTTGTATTTGGAGTTTTATTTTGATTTTGTGTAAGGTATAGCCGGGGCCTTATTACCGGCAAATACTGTGTTATACTGTTGTACTTTTAGAGTCTTCGTAGATAGTAAGTGTGGGTTGCGAACTTATGTACATATGTATGTTGTATATTGGGCGATGAAAGTTGTAAACCTCATTAAGTGACTATGTGTATTTTGTAAAAATGGTGTTTTAATTATAAGTGACTATTTCCTTTGATTAATGGATAATGAAAAATACTGGGTATGAGTGGGATAGTAAAGGCACCCAGGTTCGCTCGGCTAGGGCTACCCGGTCGGGCGCCGGTCATATCCCTCGAATTTGGGGCGTGACATCTGGCCAAGTCAAGCTTCAAAACTCACAAAGTGTGTGATGCATGTGTAAATGGGAAGCAAGTTAGATCCTTATTCAAGACCAAAAGGGAAGTCAGCACTTCAAGGCCACTTGATCTCATTTACATGGACCTGTGTAGACCTATGAGGGTACCAAGCAGAGGAGGAAAGAAGTACATCTTTGTGATAATTGATGACTATTCTAGATTTACCCGGACTCTGTTCCTCTGGACTAAGGATGACACCATTGAAGTATTTGTTGCTTTTGTCAAGAAGATCCAAGTGAAGATAGGTAATAAAGTAGCATGCATTAAGTTCGATCATGGGACGGAGTTTGACAATGTCAAAATTGAAGATTTCTTTACTGAAAATGGTATCACTCACAATTTATCAGGTCCAAGAACACTTAAACAAAATGGAGTTATGGAGAGGAAGAACAGAACTCTTCAAAAGACATGGAAAGAACAATGTTAATTGATAATGGGGTCGCAAAGTATTTCTAGGCAGAAGTTGTTAATAATGCTTGCTACTTGGTGAACAGGTGCATGATCAGGTCCCTTCTGAACAAAACTCCATATGAACTACTGAATGGAAGGAACAAGTTGACACATCTAAGGACTTTTAGGTGTAAATGCTTTGTTCACAACAATGGAAAGGAATCTCTTGGAAAATTCGATGCCTAAAGTGATGAAGGAATTTTTTTGGGTTACCCATCTCAATGAAAATCTTACAAAGTGTAAAACAAAAGAACTCAATGTGTTGAAGAAAGTATGCATGTGATCTTTGATAAAGATATCTCTCATGTGAGAAAGATAGATGTGTTGACCCAGATGGAGAGCCTAGTCTGTTCCAGGTGATGTAATTGAAATGGCAAATGGAAAGGAAGATATGATGAGCCATGTCAAGGAATCCAGTGAAGATGATGCAAATACATCTCCATCTATTGGAGAGGAACCAGGTCCCCCGATTAAAACAACTGAAGCTGAAAACATAGTTGTTGATGCAATCCAAGGAACTCCACTTTGTGAAGTAAGAAGCACCCAAGAACCACAGTCAGACATACCTGGTGTGAGCACGTGATTTTTGCCCTAAGCAATTTTATTCCAAATGATCCAAATAAATAATTTTTTATTATTTTACCATTTTTTGTGGATTTTTTTAAAATTGATGTTAATTATTGCATTCATACTAAAAAATAAATATAAAAATATAAAAATATACACATACATTAGGGGATTAATTTTACAAATTTAGGATTAATTCAAAGAAAAATCAAAGGAAAAATAACAGTTTGGCACTTTAATTTAAACTACCATAAAATAGAAATACAATCAGCAAAATAAAATACAAAATAGAAAAATACAAAAGAAAATAAAAATACAGAAAATAATAATACAAAAATACAATAAAAAATATTGGTAAAAATACAAATTGAGAAAATATAAAAGAAAGGGAAAGAAAACAATTGGGCTAAAATTAATAGCCCAAATATTTTTTGCATCCGCCCTGGCCCAAGTTATTATCAGTCCAACCCGTCGCCCAACTAATGCCCTAAACCGCTCCAGTCCCGTCAGTAACAAAACGATGACGTATAGGCATCGATCAATCTGAGCCGTTCATTTAATTAATCTAACGGGCAATGTCTCACTTTCATTAAATCCAAACGACGCCGTTTTAAAGCTCATTGAATCTGAGCCATTGATCTATTAAATCCAATGGTCACGGTTCATCAATACATCTTTAACATACCTAAAAAAAATCAGAGATAAATCATTTTGCTTCTTCCATCTCTGTTAAAAACCCTAGCCGCCTCACCCTTCCCCTAACCCCGCCAAAATCCTACCGGCGGGAGATGCCATCTCTTCCGTTTAACCTCCAAAATACACCCCTGAACCGCCATGAGTCCCTTATTACACCCCTCCACCCCATTTCCCTCAAAACACCCTAGAACTCTTCGAATAT
The DNA here is from genome assembly GCA_026770625.1 of Nicotiana glauca. NCBI lineage: Eukaryota > Viridiplantae > Streptophyta > Magnoliopsida > Solanales > Solanaceae > Nicotiana > Nicotiana glauca. The sequence goes on along the minus strand of MU700982.1, from coordinate 117,041 downwards.
TCGATTTAATGTCGCCGGAACCCTACTTCGGCGAACACAACTTTGGCCAAACCGTTCAAAAATCATACCAGACATTCCCTTAGCCATCCTCTACCCATTTTTGACAATCTTGACCCTCAAAGGTCGCTGGAAATGCTCAAGTAAGGACTGAAGTCTCTCCGATGACCCCGAAAAATCAAGAAAACCAGTATTAAAATATCCTAGGCTTCGTGTGGAATTTGAGGAGTACAAATCGACCAAGAAAGCCCGAAAAAAATTAAGTTTGCATTTTTCTTCGATTTTGTTTCGATTCTTCTTTTATTTTTTGTGTCTGAGTGTTCGTCTGTCCATGACTTTTGATATGATGATATAATATATCTACAATTTTTATTAAAACTTCTTTGTTCGGTAAATTTGCTACTATTCTGAAACTAAAAAAGAGAATAATAATAAAATAAAATCATAATAAATTATAATATTAGTCTTAGGAATTAAACAATTTATTTTTAATAGTCTTTGATAAATTTCTGTTAATAAGAATTAAATACTTGTTTGATTAGCTTTTAGGAGTTTTAGATTCTAGTTATCATTTCGTTGTCTGTTTTGCATTGAGATTGATAATTAGGAGTTTCAATTTTCAGTAAATTTATTTGTGATTAGTTTAGTTTATGAAATAAATGAGTGTTAATGGATAAATAGTTAGGGTATTGGTTATAGTTGAGTTTGGATTCTGAAATGGAGCAATAGGATTATTTCGTAATATTGTTTAAACTTAAAGGATAAAGGGGTAAAAATAATAAGGTTAATTGGTAAAAAGAGTGGGGTTCAGGGGTGTTTTAGGAATAGAAAAAGGGATAGTGGTAATAAGATGAAGGAAGTAGGGGTATTTCAGGCATAATAAAAGGGCAATTCAGTAAAAGTTAATTAGAGGTAGGGGCAAAAGGGGAATTACACTAGATTTAGAAGGTTCTAGATGGGTATTTGGTACAATTTCTGACAAATAAAGGGCAGAAGTAGGATAATTGATAAAGAACAAGGGTACAAATGCAATAATGGGAGGGACTAATGGGTAAAATGTTGAAATTCAAATTTTCCTCTCCTTTAAATAGGCCTCATGTGGCCTCTCTTAATAAGTTTTGAAGTTTGGGCATCTGAAATTACACCTTAGATATTCATTCTCTTCAGTTGATTGATTCACATTTCTTTTCTTAAAAAAAACCTAAAAATACCAAAAAATCACGAATTACTACTGTTTCATCGACTGAGTTCAATTTCCAAGTTATACTTCTCTTTTCCTTGGTTTTGGCGATAGAATACTGTTGAATTAGGAGTGGTTTGACATGTGCTTCCACTGTTCGATCTAGTAGTTGCTGTGATAAATCTGGTTGCTGGTTTTATGTGGATTCATTACTCCTATTGGTTTAAATCTGGTGTGCTGAAGCTATTTTGTGATTGATTTGCTGTTGAAATCTCATTGCTGATCCTATTTCTGTTGATTTCGTATAAATTATCATTGATTTTCATCCTATTTCCAGGTACATTTCTACTATTTGAAGCTGTAATTACCAGTTGAAGAAATGAAGTTGCTCAATAAATTTTTAGCTTACTGTTATTTTTTTTTACAATTAAATTTGATCAATATAGAGTTAGCTAAGGATACTTGTATTGATTAGGAATAATTTGAATGTATAACTAAACTATATGAACTCGGACTGTTGAATTTTACGGTATTCTAGTCTATTACGATAGAAATAGTCACATTTAAAGTATGTTAGCAATAGGACAGCATATATCTCTATATTAGATTAGAGAGAATAGTTAATTGGTAATAATGTCAAAATCTGATCTAGTTAAAGTTTTTGGATCTTAAATAATTACGAACCATTCGTTTGTAAGGAAATTTGAAAGTCATTTGCTAGCTTTAATTTGTGTTAGCCAGTTTTAACTTTACAATCATGCTCTTGTTAGATTCAAATTCTGTTAATAGCCATGACATGCTTAGATTAGTTCAACTGTAAAATCATGTTGAGTTCTAGTAATGGATATAAAAATAGGTGCATAAAGATGAGTAAAGTTTGCAATTCAATCTGAGTATGGTTCATGTAGTTTAGCCTTCATGCTTTCATTTTGAATTAAAATAGCAATTTAATACGAATCATTCAATTATCTACTTCCTCGAATATTTGTAGGATCTTGTTAAGGTAACAGAACAGTTGTGCTGGTAGCTATTGGGCCTGGTCCATTTGGTCTTGAAATTTGATTGACCTAGGCCATTGGGCCTAGATATCTTAATGTGCGGCCCAGGAACTGGGGCCCAAGCTGGATTTAACTAATCCTATTGTATTGGGCCAGGGTATCGCCATATGGGCTGTAATCAAGCCCCAAAATAATTGAAGGCTTAGGCTCATACGAGTCCATGGCCCAAATGTAATAATTCTTAAGTAATATTAAATAATCAGGACTTTTCATTTATTATTAGAGACAAAAACCAATAGAAAATATAGTGTGCTTTAGGATTGACATTGAATAAGATGGAGATGAGCCTCGACCAGTGAATCGATTCACAATCGCGGGGCCCTCAATAATTACTTGTAAAAATTTTAGACTAGGAAGGACTGTTTAGTGAATTTCACGGTCTTTCCCAAAGTTAACATAGACGTAGATGCTTTAGGCGCGATTTATAATAATATACTTTCTTAAGTACGGGTGTACATTTATGTGACCCAAATCTAAATCTCAACGAAGTCGAAATGTGTTAAAGGCCACAGGCGTACTGGTACGGTGTGGTCCGGAATACATTTTCACGACGTTGCAATCCTTGTAAAATTCAATAATAAAGCGGAATATTAATAAATGCACATAAAAAATGGAATATATAGAAATCAGGTAAAAATAAATACAATAGTTGAGCGGCCGTGCTAGAACCACGGAATTCAGGAATGCCTAACACCTTCTTCCGGGTTAACAGAATTCCTTATCCGAATTTCTAGTTCGCAGACTGTTAACAGAGTCATATGTCCTCGGTACGGGATTCAACCGGTAACTTGGGACACCATTAATCTCCCAAGTGGCGATTCTTAATCTAAATAAGTAAATCACGTTCCGACTGTCCTTTAAGTGGAAAAACTCCTTCCTTTATTATATCCCTTCAGGGGGTGTAATAATTCGGTAAAAAGTAGGTGTGAAAGCTCTGGCGACTCTGCTGGAGATAAGAAATCCGGAACATCTGTTCAGGGTTTAAGAATTCGAGCTCAGAATAATTGTTGTATTTGTTTATATCTGATTCACCTATATGTTCTTGATTAATGTGCTAACTATTTACCGCTTTGATATTATTTGAACTGTATATAAATTGTGCCGAAAACCCTTCTCTTCTCACCTCCGGGGATGTGCTTACTGGTTGAGACTCCCTATTTTGTTAGTGTCAATACCTTTAATAAGAAAGAGGCCGCACAAGTTACTAAGCCGGATGGCCTTTGGGTTCCTGGTACGTAGCCCCCTCCTCGACTCGAGTTGTCCGCTTGGGTACACAGTCTAGAATAAATAACCAGGTATTGAACCTAGAAATAGGGACGTTTATTTGCATCACGTATGACTTAGAGGACTCAACGCAGGGGTTGGGTCCGTCTAGGACAGGTAACCAAATATGAAAAGACCATCATGATTACGTGTTGCATTTATTTGTCTCGGACCATTATGCTGACCGGTTGAAAAAAAAAGGAGAAGGAAAAAGAAACTTTTGGAAGTGAGAAGAAATTTTAGTAATTGCTTGATTCTTAGAAAAATCAACACTCAAATACTGGCGAAACTCTGCCAAAATTTTGTGAAAGGATTTTTTTTAAAAAAAAAACATAGAAAGATTGTTGATTTTAAATAATTTGTTTTGGGGTATTGAAAATAAATAAAAATCATTATTTTGTTTTGAAAAATATATATAGTTGGTTTTGTCAATAAAAAAAATAATAGAAAAATTTTGTTTTCAAAAAATATTTGGATATTCAATTTTTGCTAAAATTAGAAATGAAAAATGGTTTGTTTAAAAAAGTGTGCCCGAACTACGCCGGTTTGATTCTCGTCTTTCGGGGCGTGATACGTAGGCAACCCTTAACGGGTCCAACCACTTCTTTTGTGTAAATAATCAAAAATGTCAAATTTAGTCATAAATCAAGTGATGCCGTTTTGTCAAAAATAGCCGAATGTCCCTAAAGGGCACCGGAAGGCTGTTTATGCAAAAATGGCCACTTTTTGAGTCATTCCCCAATATCAGCGGGCACAGCCTTAAAATCTTCATTTGAAGTGCTGAAAGGCCGTATTTGCAAAATTGAGCTTTATTTTTGAAATTAGAATTGTGAAAGAATATATATTGTCTTTTCTTTTTAGGACATAATAAGTGATTAAAATCACCGTAATAAATGTGCAGGATGAGCACGATTCGAAATGAACCAATTTTAAGCATGCATAAAATCCCTTTGGAGTTACGTCTGTGGTGGAACGATTTGGGCGAAGAAGGGCAAAAGGAAGTCAATAAACACCTGAAGGGACTTACCGGTTTATTAGACATTACACCCCGAGGTGATATCATCAAGGCATTAATTACTTGTTGGGACCCAGCTCATAATGTATTTCATTTCTCAGACTTTGAGCTTACCCCGACCTTAGTGAAAATGGCATATTATATCGGAAAGAATGAGGTTCCTCTGAGGCACAAATACTTGATCGCTCCAAGAATTGTAGCTGTACACAGATTTCTGGACCGTTTAAAAATAATCAGAACTGTTCACAACCCGGATTTGGTAGACGGCTTCTGTAC